>DWJN01002712.1:0-14777 GCA_018248895.1 Carystus phorcus
AAGCCTGGCGGAACATGGTAGCCGAAACTGTCATGATTGATCACGACCCTCAGTCATGAGGAAACGACTATAAAGAAAGATGAAATATCCTTCGTGTCTTAATAAACGTGTCAATACACTGTCACCGCTACTGAATAGAATCTTATAGATAGAAGGATAGAACCTTTGTGCGGTTGATTGCGGTTTCTACTCCGTTCCTGTTCATTCTACCGTGTCGATCCAAGTCCTATTTCAAAGTGTGTTGGGCCACTGGGACATTGAGACATCGATCTCAACCAGTACTCTTCCAAATAGGATTGCGTTTCTAAACCGGGTGTTTCTGAACATCTTAAGATGACAACGAAACCTGTTATGGATTTTTTATAACAATCGCTTTGTCAATGGACAAAGTAAAAATCGACTTCAATTAAAAATACCGTAGTAAATATTCCGATTTCGATACGCATCAAGTAATTGTGTGTTATTAAGGATAACTCAAAAACGACTCGTGAAATGTCGCTTAGATTTAAACGGGACTATATGGCAAGCAGCAGCTTTTGAATAAAAAAGGATCATCCAAATGTATACACACAGTAAAAAGTTATTAAATGAAAAATACAGAAAAATGAAAAAACAATACACCCTAATTGGGATCCTCTTTCTTTTTGAAGACGTTTATAAATTTAATGACATTTTAACAGGTTGCTTAATAATAATTTTTGATTCGATACCTAATAAGGGACGTGCAAAGGTTACATTACTTATGAGGTTATCCCATCTTGAACTTTTACATTAGGGACTTTTAAACAGAATCATAAAGTTCCGCGGAACCCACACGGAAGAAACTTGTTCTACTTCTTTCGGGATTTGTAACTAATTTGCTGCCGTTACCTGATATCTTGACATTTGTGGCCTTGTAGGCAACGAACTTTAAATTCTTCATTGATTAAACGGTACCCTAAAAATGTCTGAAAAACCATTGAATCTGAAGCGAAGAATAAAAGGAAGTAATTGAATAATGGCTTCCTCAAAAGTCTATTCATTTGCAAACTCCTCTTACAAAGGGCTCCCGTCATTAGTCGCGTCATAAAAACAGCCCCAATTAGGGATTGTCAAAGTTCAAAATGTCTAAAAATTCAAATCATCTTATTATTTCTTTCTCGTTGCATATATTAATTGTTTTTGTGATTAACGAATTTTGGTTAGTTAAAATGTGGTGTTAATTCAAAGATATAGAATCTATATGAAGGTATGAGGAGGCAGTATTTGTGCGGCCTAACTAGAAAACAATCAGCATGAATGAATATTTTTCTGTACATTTTTCTGTAGATAGATTTTGTTATTGATTTAAAGATCAAATATTTTTTTGTAAATTTATTAAAGATTTATATTGTACTTGGCATGTTTGTACCTTATATCCAGAGGGGGCCACTAGGATACTTTTATCTTATAAAATGGATATACAAATCGCTATGAAGATTCTCTTAAGAGATTAGTAATTACTGTTTTGGCCGTTTTAATAGTAGTAGTTTTTAACCTATTGCATTAAATGAGTTGTGGCATTAATCGTTAAATTGAAGCAAAGTTGATAATTGACTAACGCCTAAAATAAATGAATGGCAATGTCTTCCATTCGGGTAAATTTATTAAACAAGCGAAGCGAGACCGGGTTACTAGTCTGTAATGAATTTAATATATACCTTTACCTCACGTTATAGCACGTTTCGAACAAGCTGGAGTTTCTAACTTGGTTATTGCAAAAGTTTCTAAGCTTATCTGTACTCCGTGTTCTTTATGAAGCAATAAATACGTATACAATCGACTTAATTTTATATCATGTTACGGATGTTAAAGGAAGTCCACTTAACGTAGCTACGTTTAAAATCCTGCTACTTTCTTTGAAAGTAGTAAAATGTAAGAGACATTGACAGAAAACTTATAAGATACTAGATGAACCAGCAAACTTTGTATTGCCATATTAATTATTATTTAAGAACTATTTTTATAACCATAAAAATTGTTATAGTGGGTTAACCTTAAAAGCTTGACATATGCTATCGCGGACTTTTATTTAAATCTTTTAGAGGGGAACAATATTGTAATACATAAGTTTTGAGTAACTTTCACCGTTTACTCAGCGCACGCATGGAAAGCTCAAAATTTTGCCGATTTCGCAATATATTTTATCGCTGCTCCTCTCCTATTCATCTTAGCGTGATGTTCTATAGCCTATAGCCTTCCTCTATAAATGGACTAACTTACACCAAAAGAATGTTTTAAATCGGTCCAATAGTTCCTGAGATTAGCCCGTTCAAACAATCAAACAAACAACAAACAAACAAACTCTTCAGCTTTATATATTAGTATAAGATTAGTATAGATATAGATTTCACCTGTAAGTAACATCACCGCAGGCAGTGCTACGCCATATTGTTCGTAGCAACATTTTGGCAGATTATCGAAGTAATTAATTTGTAATCACAATTTTTAAGAAAAAATACACTAGAATAAAAGATAATCAGTTTTTGCAGGTGCTTTAGCTTCTACTTAACTTTATTTAATAACATATTTTGCAATTATAACTATATCTTTTTCCCGCAGTAACATCACTGGAAGGTGAGATAGTGAATCTGACGAAGGTGACCCGTTCGGAGATGGGTGCATACTTGTGCATCGCTGCAAATGGAGTACCTCCTTCGGTTAGCAAGAGGATCATGCTTCACGTGCATTGTGAGTACTCTTATTTTAATAATCTTTACTTACTAATAATGACTATAATTATACACATATCCTAACACCAAAGACTGAATACTAAATTTTCATAATAATAATAAATAAACTTAATGTACTATAATTTTTACAGTTCCATAATATCTTAGTAGATCCCGGACTCCCAGAAATGCGTGAACTTTGGCCTGGGAAACAGCACCTTCCCATTTCATGTGGTAGAATATTATAGTCCTAAATCTTAATTTTATATCATCATAACTAATATTATGAGCGTAATTCTTGCTTCAGTCAGTCGCTACACAATCGTCGTGTTATGTCTCTGGGCTTGAGAGAGATTATTGAAAATCATGTATCATATTTTGTTTTAGTGATAAGGCAAATTGTACCGTATCGATGAATTAATTTTCCGACTTAATTTGAATTAAATGTTCACAATCATTGAGTATGAAGTGAACCAATAAGAAAATAACAAAAAATTTACTTCTCGAACTTTAAGGTAATTCATAACCGGGCGTCATTCGGCACCCGGTTAAACAGAAAACCGGTCTGCCTACTCCCACGTAACCAATTGGGAGATTTTCGTTTTATCACGTATCATCTTTGACGCGTGCCTTGCATAGAAATAGGATTTTGGAGATCGTTTGTAACTCTACAAGTAGGGAGTAAATTTAAGATAAAAGCAATGTTTAAGTTTACAAAGCCCGAAACCGTGTAGGTTTGAAGCCTTGCAATGAGGAGAAACTGTGGTTAAATTTTATTAATAAATTATTAATATTAAGAACATACAATTAAATACATACTTTTATTTATTTTTATAGACGTCGTAAACATTTTATAAAATATTGCGTATTATACTAATTTATAATTACGTTAAGTTAATTTAATAATGACTTGATTATGATTGTAAACATAATCGTGATCATCCATCAAATAATTAAATAACAAATAATGGATGAAAACATGAATTAAATAATAAGACAAATTACCAAAAATCATCCGTGAGGGACTATAACTTTGTCAACATTACCAAATCTAACATTACTATTACATTCGTCATAACTAAGACCATAAATTAACCACTAAAGTCTATTACAAACTGGAAGGATGAATCAATTTCCCAACGGTTGTTATTTACTTACCTGCGTGCGTGTTTTGCCCATCTAATGTTGATACAAGTAGCGCAATGGTTTATCATTCGAACGTGGAACTAATTTAGCTCTTTATGCTAATTCATATTGTGTATAAAGGAACGATTTATCGTGTCGATATTATAAACTCATAAGTTTACTAGATAAAGGAAAGTTTAGTTATTGGAACTGATGAAAGCTTCCTATCATCAATTGTGATTTTACCACTTCTGTTGTATATAATACCTTTATAACAGACCTTTATACCAACTATGATAGACCATACTTCATTGTGGCTCCGTCTAATGATGCGCAATGGCTAGCATGGATAGAACTAATCGGAGGTTCCGTGGTTCAATTTCGAATTAACCAAAAATTTCAATATTGGGTTTAAATTTTTGTTTAGGTTTGGGTGTGTGTCTCTGTGTTTTTGCCTTGTCCATGGCACCCACGATACGGGGAAACCTAGTGTTAACTTCGGAACATAAAAGTTTAATTTTAATGCGATTTTTACTAATGTATTCTACTGTGAGCTTAAGTGTAATTTCAATAGATTCCAAATATCCTTTCAATGTTAAGATTAGTCTTAATTTTTATTCAGTGTACATAAAATATTTGTTTTCCAATGTTAAGCGAAGGCAGTTATTGATCAGTAATATAAAGTGATACTATTTGATCATCTCGTTGAGTTTAAACATCTGGCAATTCAGTTCATGTTGGTAAACTGAATCCGAAAATAGCTACTAAACAGTCCAAATACGTTGAAATAATTATTATGATTCGCGCACGACCCGTCCGCATGTTTAATTGCAGGCGATTGATGTTAAGCAACATAGATACAATCAAAATCTAACTGGGGATAACCGCGTGTTATTTAATAAACCTAGAGGCGAAGTTAATTATATAATAAACCCAGAGGCGAAGTTAAGGTCCATAAAAATTAGTTATTTGGTTTTAAAATTATATCACCGCAAACATTTAATTACCACCTATATTTGATACTAACTGACCCCAGCAAACGTAGTTTTGCCATATAAATTACTGTTTTAAAACTATTTTGATAACTATGAAAATGGTAATAGTCGGTAACCTTAAAAGCTAGACATATGCTGTCGCGGACTTTTATTTAGAACTTTTACAGGGGATTAATATTGTAATACATGATTTTTGAGTAACTTTCACCGTTTTCTCAGCGCACGCAAGGAAAGCTCTAAATTTTGCTGTTTTCGCAATATTTTTTATTGCTTCTCCTCTCCTATTCATATTAGCGTGATGTGATAAGCGTGATTCATATAGCCTATAGCCTTCCTCTATAAATATCTTACAGTGAGAAAATTTTTCAAATCGGTCCAGTAGTTCCTGAGATTAGCCCGTTCAAACAATCAAACAAACAAACTCTTCGGCTTTATATTATTAGTATAGATTTATCAAGTATCAGCTGAGAAGAGTTTGCCTAGTGACCACAGTCTCGCCGTCAGCATAATGTATGGAATAAATTATATATACATATATGTATATAATTTTATATATACATATATATAATTTTATATATACATATATATAATTTATTAATTATATAAATTACAAAGATTGCATGTACCCGTTGAAGTAAAATAATAATTGTTGCGGTGCTGTTAACAGATTAAGGGATGTTTCCAAATTATATAGAAAACCCAATGTGTTAAAGACAATATAATACGTTTACAGTACTTGAATACTTTTAAATGTGCCCCCTTTCATTCAAAACTTACATACAAGTACAATTATCAATTGATGTTAGAGCTAATTCATAACGTGGAATTACCCAGTGCTCGGCTAAACGGAACGCCCTTCTCAATGCTCCAACACGTAAGCAATTGGGAGATTTTCGTGTTATCACGTATCATCTTCGACGTGCGTCGTGCATCTCAATGCGGTAGGCTGTTTGGGAACGCACGAAACTCGTCTTTGTGTTTAGCTATTCCTTTGACTAGTGGGATTGGGACACGAAGATTATAGACAACCATTATGTTTGGTTGTGCTGTAACTTTACGATAGATTTGTACGAGTATGTATTTATTTATTTGTATTTTAACCTTGTAAAAGTTAAAAGTCTTTGATTAACATTTTTAAACATTTTCTTTTACTATTAACGCCTTAAACTTGACCATATATTATGACCGTATAACTGACATTGTAGACTTTAAACACCCCCTTTACATTTATGCTGCAGATTGTGAAACGATTAAGCTGAAAATTCTTATTCTACTAGCTCGTTTCGGAATGTAAGAGGATTTACTAAGAGGGACATATTCTGTAGTCGGTTTCAAGTAAATCGGATGAAAATTATTTTTATGCTCATACAAACTTTCACCATTTTATCTGTGCCGCAGGTGAATTTTCAAATTTCTTTAATAGAGTTATTCCATGAAAATTATTAAAGTTCCATTCAAAGTTTCTGGTCCACTGCTTCCTGTCATTATGTTGTCGATGAGTGAGTAGCCCCTAGTATTTTTTTAAATAAAATATTGTTGATAGCTAATAATAGGCAGACAGTAATTTGTCGTCTTCCACGACTTAGTAACATTGCCATTACCTACATTTTGATGTTTAAAAAAATGTATATAAGGTCCAATGCTCGCTAATGTACCCATCGAAATATTAAAACACTTATGAATTTTTTGCATTCATATATCCAACTTTTGAATAACCACTTAATGATGTTGTAAAATGTAAATACGAGAATAAATAACATAACTACAAGAGTAATACATTTTTTCGAATTTATTTTATGCAAAAATCCATAAAACGCTAAACTTGGAACTAGATGACATATGTTTTATACACATCAGAATTATTATTTTTTCGATAAAAGATAAATGTTTTAATCAACACATTTCTATTTATTGAATAAAACAATAACGTATAGACAATAGAAATGGATTTACGTAAAAGCCTGCGGTTTCATTTCAACGAAATGTTGAACAAACAGACTGCTTCTGATAACTGGGCACTCACATAAATTAATCTGTTATCTGTAACCATGATCTACTGGTCTCATTCACGTACAGATCGCAAACCTGTATGTATGTACATACTGTACCGACAAGCATTTCCATTTACACTGTGAAAGTAAATACAAGAGAGATTCACTGGAGCTAAATTTCATGAATTTGGAAACTATAGAAAATTTGCAACAGACCCTCTTTTCACGATTCAATACTTGTTATTATTAGGTTTATCAGATTTTATTCAGTAAAAGATTATTCATCCCCAAAATTTAAAAATGGGGCTTTTCATGTGCTTGAGTCCGAAGACTCTTGGTATTGTACCATATTAAACAACGGACGAGGCAAAGGTTATTCCCTACGTTTTCTTTAATTCACGGATTACGTAGTACCTACTAAATCAATTCATATTATTATGTGGGTAAATACCCATTTTGACATTGACTAAATAGTCAACGCATTTTATAAATATCATGTTGATTGCATCAAAGTTTCTAAACGGTACTTTTGAATCGTCGTGCGTGTAAAGAATCATACATACATACATACATACACGTATGCTTCCATAAATTTGACAATTTACAATACGTTTAAGTTAAAGAACGTTATTTAGTGTGTAAATAAATCAATTGTAAACCACAACAGTCCCACTGCTATTTCCTCTTGCAATGAGAGTAATGGAGACCAAAGTCCATCAAGAAGACCGCAGGCCAGATGTGGATTGACTAACTTCAAATTTGAAGACATTTAAAATATGATGATGATGATGAGTAGATGTTTTCCTTCTCCACAGCAACTAATAGTCTACTATAGTATATTTCTAAAACGCATATAGGTGGAATATTAGAGTATTTGCGGCATTAGAAGACAGACCTCTTAGGTGTGAGAAAATGATCCAACTGCTATGATATGGGGTCTTTCAAGAAGCAGTTCCATCGCTTCCTACTGGGCCGGCGACGCGTTGGTAACATCTCTGGTATTGCTGACAAGTACCATCGTCACCTGATAAGGCTTGCCTGTATACAGCATTAAAAAAACTTACTCTTAAACAAAACAAAAAATGCATTTAAAAGTACGTAATTTGTAACCTTAATATATTTAACAGTTACGTTTTTTCATCTTTTATTAACACGGGCTTTTGCAGTCCCTTTTCGTTAATTAACTTTTATATTTGGCTCTCGGTATAAGACTGCTTTCAATTAACTACGTAGCAGCAGAACAGATGCTCTTTCGACAACACAGCTGTAGCTGGGCATGTCCAATCAGACGAGTGTTTACATCGGAACTGCCAATAACAGAATGCAAATACCCAGTGGACAACACGTTCCATCGGCAGGGGAAAACCTCGAAAAACTTTTATACATAATTGAACTAAACGAACGAGCAAACATGAATTTAGAACCCCAAATTAATATCCACGTGTCAACATATAGTTTTTTGTATGGCGGTTCATGTAGTTAACAGTAGTAGTAATAAATGTAAGATATCATGATAAGTGTCATAATAATTTAGTAACTTAAACAAATAAGATTTATTAATCAGATTATTATTATTATTATTATATTTACGTAGACTATAAAAGCTTAAATTATTAAAAGAATTTCTGAATTCAGTAATAATAAGATCAATTTAAACAGGACCGATATAAGACATCGTTCCTCACCATAAACCGTATATATGTGTGTAATTATGAACTCCCCTTTTATAAAAACCATTCTTTTTTAATATTTTAAATCCACTTTTTGTTTTAATAGATTCAATTTACGTTACTTTTAACTGTGTTGATATAAGGGAGTATGATACATTTCTTTGATTTACTTTGAAACTATTCATTTTAGAACATAATAAAATTGTACACATTATTATTTCATATTGCACAACGTACTTTTATACGCTTATATTTTTAAACAATAACTGTGTACTAATGTGCTTTATTTCAAAATGTACGGCAGATAAAGCATTGAAGGCAAAATATAAAACACCAATAAAAACAAAACAAACTCGTATAAATAACCATCACTCCATGATTGAAAGCTTTGGAAAATTATAAAAAACATAATGAATTCCTCGCACATTGATGGATGGTTATTTCAGAAGCTTCGGTAACATATAACAACAGCTCATTTTGGAGCTACGAATTTTATTGTGATCGGGCACTGTGCATGTAATTTTAAACACAAATATTCGAACGATACATTCCCCAACCCATGCTTGCAATAAAACACTGAAGATTTTTACTCTGGCATTCGTAATAAGCCAGAAAATGGACGAAACTTTATAAATTTATAAAACACTTGAATAAAAGTATTCCATGACACAGCTCACATTCTTTGTCCTGTACATTGTAATTATTTTATAACGTTTTTGTAATCGTTATAGACCAATATAAAATGTTTTGAATAGGTATTTTAGCAGCGATTAATTCAAGAGCTGATACTTATTATAATTAGCACAATAAACGTACTTAATATCGTACATAATATCCACGAACGTTTAAAGTTTTCAAACTTTTAGATACCTGTAACAAAGGATTCTCAATAACTTAAAATAGAAATGATAATAATTATAATTATGTACTTAAAAGTTAGGTCTATGTGTGTATTCAGTGAATCTATACAAAGTTTACCTGACTCAGATTAGTTTATTTCATCGTAGCTCCATTACCCCTATGCGAAACGTGACATCGCGCATAGAAATAATTCAAGAAGATTCAAGGAAAGTTTTTTAATTCACCGTAACATCTATGAAACAAATAGCAAGAGCAGAACGGTGACAACTGAGAGAAATTTACTTCATAGGAAACGCAATTTCAGGCGAACAAACAAACTACTGCCGCCTGGAACCCTTCCACTCAGTTTAATTACTTCACAAAGAATGCGTCGCGTTCGCTCGATGAGGAGACAAAATTAACGCTCTCAAATATTTAATTTAAATTTCCTTTCCCGAAAACGAATGATAACAGCCTATCGCGCTTGCGGCCGCTCGGGGCGAACATAAAAACATTTCAGACCGGCAGGAGTGAAGCAATTCATTTGTTCATCAGTAAGTGCTTCGTAACGCGGTGAATTTCTTTAGTTGATTCACTGGCGCCCGGAGAGACTCTAAATGAGTTTAGAGAAAAAGAAACAGGGCTGCCAAGGGAACAAATCGCGATCAATTTGCATAAGGTACTAACTGTTGTTCAGCGTAATAGCCCGTGGTACGGCTTCGTACTTAACTACTTTTCACGCTTCAAACCTTATTACGAACATTTACTATTTCACTTTTTTCACTTTCACTTCTTGGTAACAATTTTTATTGTGTAAGTTATTGTATTTTTAATAGTTACTACAAGGCTTAAGTGCATTTATAGTTTACAGTAACCTTTCTTTGTAATTTACTAAACTCCTAAAGGTTTGGATAGATTTTCATATTTTTTTATAATAATGGGATCCGATATAAAATATATGTCCGATAATAAATATATAAGACGGTTAGAATATAAATGTTTTGCACGCTGACATCTGCCGAAATCTGCCGAAGTCCTGACTGACCGTCTGATTCATCAATGCTTAGTCTAAACCGGTGGAACCAAAAAGCTGAAATGTTGCCCTCAGGTTACCTTTCAATTATAGACAATATGCCACGATACGCCCACGAGTTAGGGAATAAAGATAATTTATATTATCCGCTTTTAAATTGCCTTATTGTTGTAACTTACATTTGTTAGAGAATTTAAATTTGGCATGTAAATAGACCCTTATAATTATAATAGTGATAACCCTTTTGCCTCTTTAACGACACACTTTTAGGAAATAAATTTCCTGAAACAATGAAATATACCAAAGGTTAAATGTAATGTTCATCAACCCGATCTTAAACTATTATTATCACGGATAAACTATTTTCTAAATGCATCAATTAATTAAGTATAATTAAATGATATTCATAATTATAAACATTATAAAAACATATCTTAATAACATACAACTGTGAGAATGGGAATTACCCGCTTGATAAAACTTAATTAAACTAAAAAACATACGGTGGTTCAATTTGCCAGACAAAACTTGAAACAAAGCGTACTAGGTAATGACTCTCATCAAGTTCTATCATTACCATCGAAGCATGACTTTTATTGGTACGAATGAAACCAGCTCGATATTTATACAGAATCCTGGCTTAGCTTTAAACTCTTTGCTAGATTTACCAAATTGTTCAAAAGTCGGAGAACTACATGGACATTATAATTTTTAACCATTACCTGCTTACTTTGATTTACAGAAAATGCAGATTCTAATACATATTTGATAAAAACATAAATTCTTACACCCATCACCCACACCCAAATCTTTTAGAGAAGACAAATCCAAGTAAACTTCTGACTAAATTAAAACCGCATTGATATCTCTAACCTTGTCGTTTACCGAAAAACGTCTATTTGTACTACATTAAACTTTTTAATTACTTACATTTTCGGCTTGCCATAAAAAATCTAGACATTCCCGATTTCAGTGCTCTCACAATGAAACAACAAAAATGTTGTGGTAAGAAGCAAACTCACGGAATTCCAACGCCATCCAAAGCAGGTACTAGCGAAGTACGAGCCAAGAAATCCGAAAAGCGGAGGGTGGCGTATGCGCCGCTCGGTTAATCAAACTGTCACTTGAAGAATTCCAAGCGGAATCCTTCTTGAGAAAACTCCCCGTAACTTTTGATTGCTGCTAAGAATTCCGATCTACTTATACGTCTAGAAATTTCTTAATCAGCTCTTTAAAAACTTATTTAACTTGACAATAAAAATAATACTCATCGACTCAGACTTATCGAACTCAAGAAACGCGAGCTCATTCCGTAATTTTAAGTAGATTAACATCTCGCCGCTCATTATTCTGGTTTGTTTAATAAGCAGAAGGCTATCCTTGTTGAACCTTTGAGTTATTAATTAGAACAAAAATTCTGATCGTTCAGATTTTGTTCGCTAAATTGGCCACTCGAACTCGTAAAAGCCGTCCAAAGGAACTTAACGACGGTCAAAGAGAATAACCGCAAATAAGCTGCGATCTAAGCTCGATGGAGAAAATTCCGGTTTCCTTAATTCACTCTAAACAGGCTTTTCGGGATGTCGGAAGGAATACTTACATTTCGACAATAATCCCTTTCGCCTTCGCTTTATAATACACGATTTATCCTGTTTTGAAAATAAACGTTAACGTACCTATTTCAAGTGTTATCATGTTTTACTATTTTCAACGTAGTATTTTAAATGTGGTTCATTAGGTGCATGTTGTGATGAGAGTTTGAAATAAGAATTACGGATGCACATTTTAAACTGAGGCATCGGCATTGCTTTGTATCATCATGACACCTCAAATAGTTTCAAAGCTTGATTGCGCTCGGCATGACTTAGCTACTATCAGGATCGTGTTTCAGCAACTTGAGACAAAGTCTTGATCAAATTTGGGTTTACTTGAATTGATATAACGGGAATTTAAGATTGGCTTACATGGGTATTTCCATTTAGGTATATTGCTATTATATCTATTGAGCTTTAATTATAATTATGTTCGTAAAATTCATTGCCAGTTTTTTTTATTCATTGCTAGACATAGATATTTTTTTCTTTCATTGCAACTTTTAGATGCCCCACAGCTGGGCTTGGGATTGGCTTGGCTTGAGCTCTTACTATGTGATGTTGTAATAGTAAGCCCATGGTTCACTACGCTTGTTAACAACGAATTGACTATTGGACACCCTAGAGAACGATATGAAAAACTATGCGTAGTTTTCTATACGATGCAGAATCAAATGATAATAGGTTATTCATAAACATAATATTTACACCGAAGTTCAAACTACTAAATATTGTTCTTTTCTTAAAATATTTGGGGCCACATACGCTAAATCAATTTGTAATTTTCTTTCTGGTTTTCAAACAAAAAGCAGTACAAACATCTCTTTGAAGTCGATCGGCAAAGTAGCTGGAACTGGTGCAGATAATATTAAGTAAACACGTGACACTCGCACCGCTCACCGGCGAGTGGCGCGAAGTGGCTGCGTGCAAACACCCCCACGTTGAGTACCTACGAGTACATACAAGCCAATTTTCTTTAGTGCGTTCTATTATCAGGGTTGCGCCTTGCCGAGTTTATTCAACTTGAGTATTTTCCTTTTACAATTTGTTTAGTTGATATATTTGAAACGAACTTATTGCAACATAAAAAATTATACATTTAAGATAACTTAGTTTTGCTCTCATATCATAAGGGCTACTACTTGTGATATAATTATCATAAACCCTTTCTACCTATACTAATAATCTACTTAGGATTAGTAGCAACCTTCCCTTCGCCTATGATTACTACTCATTTTTAAAAAACGTTTAAAACGGACTTTTAAATTCTCATGTATTTTTTATTTGTAAACTGATAAAAAACACAATTTAATTTTTTTTACCTCCAACTTAAAATAAATAAGTGAAAACCGTATCATGATCGTTTCTGAGATTAGCAGAAACATAAAACAGGCACACAATCTACTCTCAGTAATAGATTTTCTCAAGTCTGTAAGTCGCATAATAGTCATCACAGCTTAAATCTTGCAATATTTTATCTGTAAAAAAAATTGTTCAGAAATACCACGACGTCCTTTATCTGTAACTTTAGTTACACAGTTTGATTGCATAATGAAAAAGAAGTGTTAAATAGGTCATCAATCATATCAATGTTCGGAATTAAAATAACTTCTTTAAAATTTATCTACAACTTTAAGGAAAGTATTTAAGGCCTCTTGATCTCCATAATTAATACGTGAACCATAAAGTGAATCGCTATTGTGTTTAACCTACCATCTGAAGCCATCTTTTTTTTCTTATCATTATAAAATTAAAATTTATATTCATATTACGTCATTATATTAATTAATAGCCACAAATCATCAAACATCAAACACATCGTTAAAGTCAATCTTCAAGATTTGTAAAACTTTATTACATACATTACTAATTATAAAATATACGTACATTAGTATAAAAATAATGTGGTGCTAGACCATGGAAAATCTCTTTAAAAATATATCCCGCATACAAAATTCACGCTCAATGGTGTTAGAATTGCCAGTAAAAAAGTAGCTGATGAAAAATTCATTTGGGATCTTTTTACTAATTATGTCATTTGTTTTTGCAAATTGGCAGAAATTTAAAAAGTGCGTGTCGTGCGTTGAAATTAATTCAACTAAAGAAAAAATCATTCTGTGATTTATGGTGTTACGGTTTTAATTGAAAACAATGCTATGATAAACTTCCATTGATATTTCATGGTGAACCCTGTCTCAATCCATTTTTTGCAACTATTTTATTGAATTTTAATGTGATCGTTGCAATCTCACTGATTGTATTAAATATTAGTTTTGCTAACCTATTATTTAATTTTTTTGTAATTACTAGCTTATTTTCATTGACTATTGAAGTATGCTCTGCACAAACCACACGGAATTCGATTACCTTCTGTATGCGCCGAACTAAAACTATTTAAAACTGCTAACGATTCGAGAACAAACCTGAGATTTAAGGTATGTTTTACTAGAGAAACTTTTGCATATGCTGTCCTAAGTTTTCCGTATCGAAAACGTCGACTAAAAAGTCAAGTTATATTTTAAATGTACTACAGAAAATGATCACCTTCCAGCATGCCATATTTCGATATTAAAATACGGCTGCACCAACTACTTTCCAGCTTCGTAGATATGAGATACTTTCTTGATTTAATTTAGGCCCTAACTTTACTACGATTATATGAATCGATTAAAGTTAAACATCGGAAAATGTCAATAAATCTTTTCAGAATTTACAATTAACAAACAAAATTAAGTGTCATAAAACACACTTTTGAAGCACAATAGAAAATGCCAAAACAGGTTAAGTTACTTGCAGTTTTATCAGATCCGTCTGTCTGTACATTACAGTAAAAGTTACAAA
>DWJN01002713.1:0-14775 GCA_018248895.1 Carystus phorcus
AAATCATGTACTACAATATTGTTCCCCTCTAAAAGTTCTAAATAAAAGTCCGCGACAGCATATGTCTAGCTTTTAAGTTTCACCCACTATAAGCATTTTTATGGTTATTAAAATAGTTCTAAAATAATAATTTATATGGCAAAACAAATTTTGCTGGATCATCTAGTCATAATAATATAGTGATCCCTTAATAAAACTTAACTTAAGTTACTCGTATAATTACGCGCGCATAAATAGGTTTTACCCGACTTCAAAAAAAGAAGTATTTTTTTTATTTCGATAGTATTTTTTATATGTGTTAGTTGATAACTTTTTACTGGGTTTACTGAGTTTGATATTACATTAGAAAGCTTGTACTTGATGTGTGGTCCAAAAGAAATAATAAACTAGGAACAAAAAAGTAGAATTGCCTTCAAAAAGATTAAATAATTTGATGAGTGAAACTTTTAGGAAGTCGGTGTCAGTTTCTTTGATTGGTCTACAATAAAGGCACCTACTTAATGTCAAATTTATCTTTTTGAAGGCGGTTTTATTTTTTTGTTAGACGTTTTTTGTTCACATTTGCAATAGCGTATCACAGCGGCAATGACGTTTACGAGCGTAGATTTGTGTAAAATTGCCTAGCTTTGTTAGCCTAGAATGAGATTTAATGACCAAGTGAATAGCGTTCTTACTACGAGTATATCGCCGTTGTCGCGATTATCATTATTTGCAAACTATGTACCTACTTTTTGTTAATGCGAAAAGTCCGACATCTCAACTACCCATGCTGGGGCTGAAACTCGGGAATGTAATGTGTATTCGGGGCTATTGAGGAAGGCGGCGCAAAACTCTCAACAGATGGCGCTATTGGAGTTTGAGACAGCCATATAGTAACTTCTGTATTAAAATTTTCAGGATTGATATGTACTTACATCTACATATATTGTTAATAGATTAAAAGGTTCTTCAGTATTTGATTTTTTACATTAAAGAAATTATACCTCATCAGCTTTTTCAGTTTACTATAAAAAATAAAAGTGAATTCCTATATATTAACATTGAAACAAATTATAATAAGCTATTGCATAAAAATCATTTTTCATACGTAATCGATATGTGGTCTAAATAAATTATGTCAAGATCAAACTAATCAAAGAGTGGTATTGAAAATGACCATCATGCCATATAACACGGTTTCTGGAATTCTAGTGGCGCCAACTAGCGGCAAACTTTGGCAGCCGCCTTCCCCACTGGAGGTTTTATGAAATGCAAATCGTCGCTCGCGCCCTTCTCTCTATGCCCGCAAATTAAGGGCGAAATTCAAAAATTCTACGCAGCACCCTTGGCATATTTCAGTGCCAACAAAAAGTGAGCCTGAGTGCCACCCTCATAGGGGCGTAATTATGTTATCAATATTAAGTCATTAGGATTTTATTACTACTATTATCTTTCCGTGTAGCCTACATACTTGACTCTTTACCATCCTCTTAAAAAAGTCAGTTTTTAAAGGATACGCTACAAGCTTGAGCGACATACGTTAATTCGTACTCGCACCAATAAAATTTAATTATCAATTCTAGTATGGCGAATAAACAACGCATAGACTAGCTCATCCTAGTAGTGGAGTACATAGGAGTGGAGTACATAAAAGACGAAAATGGATTAAGGCTATTTTCAATACCAGTGAAATATCTTTTTATTTTATAAGATAGTTAAGACCGTAGTAATATAAGTAGTAAGATAGACCCCAATAACGTCTAACGATGAATAATACAAGTAAGAAAACCGAACATGAAAATACACGTCGTGTTTACTGCTAATGATCCTCCATATCTATCTTCGCCTTAAGTTACTCTTATCGATCAGTGCAATTTTATCTAGATAAGTGCTCAGATTGAATAAATAATGTTAAACAATCTGAAATAATAACGAATCCTCAGTTCAGGTTAATTGAATAAGATAAAAACTTTTTAAAAAACTTCTTTCCGCGATTCCATACGTTAAATGTAACCGTAGTTCCAAATTGTGGTAATAGATGGCGTTGTATGAAATCGGATCATTTTATAAATAGCCCGATGTTCTAGCAGACGATCAGTGCTAATGTTTTAATTTTAGACACTAATATCTGCGCTTGCGCTCCGTGCCGGTCGCACAATTTCGGAGCCATTGGAAACAGTAAACAACTATAGCGAGGTAAAGATTTTATTTTAAAGGAATAAAAAAATATAATTTTAACGGTAATAATATTTGAACAGTGGTATTTATATTAATAACGGTAATTATATTAATAACTAACCGATATTGCCTTTTGTTTGCTACCCTGAAAGGCGCGAGCGACCGTCTAAATGTGCGTGTTACAAATATGGATGTACAACAACTGCCCGGCAATAATTAATTTCCTCCACAAATTAATCGTTTAACTTAGGAATATTCTGCTGTTTATTTGAAAATAATTGAATTTAATGAGATTGAAATTAATCACATATTAATAATTAATTATGACTAGAGCGAGACCTAACAATGTTTTACTTTTTACGCTTTTTATTCCTCGTTTTTTCTAATCCCTGTTATATTGAATTCATATATCTTGCATAAAAGTTGTATAAAATTCTGTCATATTTCACTTTTGATACATTTTCTTATTGTATGTATATATATTCCGCTCTGATATACAGAATTTTTGAGCTGAAATACACTGCTAAACATTGATGAATTGCCGATCGAGCATTTGATATTTAGAACACTGGAAGTGCAGCTAAACATAGATTTCTAAAGGTCTCGTCGAAACCTTTGTTTCATTATTAAAGATGGTGGAAGTTGGTAAATTGTAATGAAACAACATTCATTTCTATAGATTATTTAAAATAAAATTGTTTATATGTTCATATTATAATTAGCATAAAATATCTTTTAATTTAATGAGGCTAAAAATAAACAACAAGAATTCATTTCTTTAATTTACCTTTTAATTTTTTCAATAATATTTTTAATTTTGGGAAATATATTGGTAACGTTACGGCAGACATAAATGAAAGTACATCTTTGTCTATGCTTTTTATTAATGCTAGTCTTGTTTCGTATGCATTAGAATAAATTCACTATTTTAGAATCTATCAGCAAACTCGACTCGAATAGGTATTTTAGGAGCCTCATTGATCGGCACGAATAGTGTACCGGCAAACACTATTCTATAAGAGTATTATGCAAGATAACAACAGATACATTGAAACTTGTGTTACAATAACGTGATGGGGGCTCCCGTTTACTATACGGTTTAATCATATTTCAACGGCAGCTTCCTACAGCCAGTAAAATTATACCAGTCTAATTTAGTAGATGTTTAGGCTGTGTTATACTGAAACTTAAAATATTATAATTGTATATGAATTATTTTATCTAAACAGCCAATAAATTAGCACACAAAACAACTATCAAATCAGATCAAAACATTTATTCGATGTAGGTTTTTACAAACACTTTTCGAAAGTCAACTACGCTATCGCTTCAACAAAGCTCCACGATGAGTGGCCCTGGTAGAAGAAGCGGCAAGCAACTCCCAAGGGGCCTTTTTCCAACTCACAGTTACAGGCAGCTCTTAGATTTTACTACCTATATCAAGCTCATGCCCAAGTATTCTTGTCATTAATTATCTGTAGGTATTTCACCAGCGCCCACGGTTGTCTATAAGCTATGTCTAGACACTAAAACTAACGCTGCGTAACTATCCACGTATCACGTATATTCTCGTCTATACACCGCCGAAATTAAGTTTCATAAGCTATGCAGGTTGCTTCAACCAGTCAAATAAGAAATCGTATATTGATAAAATGCCAGCTTTGAAAAACCTCCAAAACCACACGTAATATATAACGGAAAGTGAAAATATTGTCAGTGTACGCAGACCAAGTGAATCTGTTTCTACAGTAATGATCGCCAATCGTCAATACCCGACGCTATTCAGGAGTAATGAAGCTCGGCTCACGTGTAGTCCCCTACGGATTCATATGAATAGGTACGATGATTATAATAACATATACAAGTAGAACATGTGTAGTATTACAAAATATAGATGTTATTTTATACGAAACATGTAGGAAAGTAATTCCGCTGTTGTATTAGGATGATTTTAACATTAATCTTGATAATATTACAAATGTGATTATTGATGGATGTTTCTTATTCAATCATACTGTGAGGGTTGAAGGATAAATGTATTTTTATAGACAGTTAGTTACATAGTTAGTTAGTTAATACATGGTTTCATTACTTATTTAAATCTTGTTATAAAACCTGAAAACAGGTTTTTACAGAAGGCAGACTTAATGCCTTGTGGCATTCTCTGCCAGTAAACCCGTCAGGTCAACTTTCACCGTTTACTCAGCGCACGCAAGGAAAGCTCTAAATTTTGCCATTTTTGCAATACTTTTTATTGCTGCTTCTCTCCTATTTACCTTAGCGTGATGTTATATAGCCTATTGCTTTCCGACATAAATGGACTATCTAACACTAAAAGAGTTGTTCAAATCGGTCCAGTAGTTCCTGAGATTAGCCTGTTCAAACAATCAAACTATCGAACTCTTCCGCTTTATATTATTTATTGTCTATAGCAACCCACGACACAAGGAATCCTTGTGTGTACATCATTAATTATTTAATAAAACAACGATGTGATAATTGTAAAATTTTGAAATGTTTAAACATTATTATACATCTAAATTTAATTTATAATACATTATTGAAAGCATAATATTCAGTTTCGTTCGTGTCTTGAGTATTCCATTACATTAAACTCGTCTCTTAAATCATATATGCAGAACCTTTACACATACAAAACGGTTTAACTGATTTAGTTAAAACTGTTAGTGTGTATTCAAATAGACTCGGGAGGGTTTTGGATTTACAATACGACCCGATAGAAGTTTTTAGTTCTTAATACTTCACGGAAACGTTGTTTTTGCCTTTGAACTTGGAAATAAATTGTTTTGAGATTATGACTATGTACCTGCATACTAAAACGGACTTTAATAAGGTATAATAAAATTATAATCAGTATCCTTATTAAAATCATAATTATCCTTAAGAGTAACCAAAATCCAGTTACCGACGTGATCTTCGTCTTAGATCGTGTTCATAACTTTACTGAATTGTGTGATGTTTGTTTTCACAAATACATGAATTTCTCACTTGACTTTGGAGTGAAACCACATAACGTTGTAACTTATTATTTCGCTTAATGACTAGCCGTCTTTTAGCGTGACAATACATATAATAAATTTATTTTCATCGCTCATCGTAAATAGCTATAATCACTGACCAGTCTATTTTTAGTTACGAATTTACTTCCCAAAATTAAAACCTAAAACCGCATCACTTAATTCTACATTAAAGTAATGAGTACAAACTTCAAATTTCACCATTCAATACATTTGAAAAAAATGGTTCAATGTGTCATCGCATATTATATAATCTGAAAAAGCATGTAGAAATTCCAAAAACAAAGTTAACCAAACAGAGGGTTTGCTATTATTATTACTTTTTAAAATTTCCTAAGAAGCAAAAAAGCATTTTTTATCCTTATTGCTCTCAGTATTACCGCCAGAATGCGCAATATCTTCGATTCTAGAAGATAAGGGTTGAATGCGTGAAAATATGCAATTTACCAAATAGCATTCAGAGATGCAAGAATATGACTTATAATGTACGATGTAAAATCGACTTGTTATTTTAAAGTTGCGAATAAATCTAAACAACTCGACATAGCCACTTACCTCTGAAATATTCGACATTTGAAGTCGTTGAATACGACCGAGTTAAGGCAAGTGCGGGCGTGGTTGGTAGCAAAATTGGTGACCTCTATTGGAAAATTTCTTGAGGGCTTCTGTGATTTGGAGGGCTCGTTATATCGGCCCCGGATGTTATCGTAATTAACAGTCGTCAAGCCATGTCGTCAAACCATGTCGGAAATAAAAACTCCCATTTGAATTGATTACTTAACCTTTCACCAAACTGCACTGCAGCAACGTGGTGGAATATGCTCTAGGCCTGTTCAGTCATAGGGAGAGAGCGTAATTGGACCCTGTTAAGCAAATAAGATCCATCAGCATTTTTGTAATTTTGAATAAATCGACCTTATTGATTAGTAGATTATGTATATAATTCGATTGCATATAATATGTTGACTCGATCTTTTCTGCTTAACAGGGTCCAATTGTAAGGCCGTTATTGCGTTGAAGACAAGTAGGTAGGTATTGGACATTTTGACGTACATATGATTATACTGGCTTCGTTGAACGCCATTTGGCCATTTATTTAAACGGCTATTTCAACCAGTTAGTTGCGGCATTCACATATTGATAAACCTTGCACGGTGTAGACGCCTGTCAAAAACATTACCAGGTTTTCAGTCAGCTGCCAAATAACTACAGTGCCGTACACTTTCTGGGATAAATTTTGACAACCGAATTACAGATTTTGAACTAAAAACATTTATATGAGTAAATAAGTGTTTATTTATTTAGTGAGTTCTTGTTGTTCACAGATATAATAATATAAAAAAACTATAAATCTCCCCCTTTTCAATTACCTAAGTACAAAAGCCGTAACTTAATTAGACATGTTCTTCAATACGTTAATTGCCATCACCATAATAATGATGATTATCTAAGTACTTTCGTCTTCACAATTGCAAAAGTAAGACCACTATCTCTGTCCCCCACGTCATGATCTTCGTTAAATACACACTGTATATCCCTCAAGAACGATTGTTTCTGCGTGCAGATTTTCTTAATTCATGTGAATTAATTTCATGTAGCCTCAATCCATTAAGAGCCCACTAGAGATCACGGTTGTCTCCTCGTTACTTGAGGAAATATTCCACCACACTGACCCAATGCGGATTGGATTAAAGAGGTTAGAGGCTAACCCAAGTTTCTGAAATATTAATACCACCCGAACGCTTACGACACATAATTATGATATCTGGAACCAATAGCTTAACGTGCCCTTCGAAGAACTGAAAATTTCAATTGATTTTGCCACTAATGGTCACTCATTTTCTTACCGTCTGCGCCCGCAATTGCTTAACTCGCTCAATCACTTAGAATCGCCGCGAACTGTCGAGATATGATCACTCATTTAATTTAAGCTAATTAATTTTATATACCTACACATTTTTAAACAAACCAACTATTATTTTCAGATGGCTCGAATATACGATGAAATAGATCCAGCGTACGCGACCGCATGCAGTGATGTTACACTCTGCTACAGCAATAAAGGTTTCTTCAGAGGTTTCAGTGAAGAAATAGTAACCTTAGCTGAAACTGATAACTGGCTTGAAACGTACGAGGAATTAGAAGATGACAAAAAAATCACAGCAGTGATGGAGAACGAAGAGGTACTAACCACTGCTGTTTAAGAAAATAAGTTTCTGGAATCTTTTTATTCTGCGTTTATGATTACAGTTACAATTGGTTTCGTCTCATAATATCTATAAGAGCAGATTCGCTAGATGTTATCCTTCAACATAAAAGAACATTTTCTATCGGATAGAATATCTGTAAAAGTTTTTGAACTCGTTAGCATATCAATTCCGAACATAACTAACCCATCACGTAAGTAAGTACTTGGAAATCATTTAATCTCGTGTCAACAAATCAATAATTTATGATAGTTAAAGAAGTAAATTAAAGCATCTGATCAAGTAAAATTGCAATACAATATCTGTTAAATTGCTCTCCTATACAGATTAAACAAAGCAAACCAAGTTGCAGAATCGCATTTAATGTGGCTAATATTAAACGATTTAAAAAATATGACTTCAAAATTTGTACTAATTCACCTATAATAAATCGATTCTTAAATGGCTAATACAATTCAGCCCTTAATAAACATAATAAAACATTAACACCAGATCCAGAAAATCTGGTAACATCGTTTAGGCGTCTCGCAGCTCCGGTTTATTAATAATGATACTTAAAATGTAATCTTTGCAGATAATGGAGGCTTTGAGGGAGGTATTTTCTCGAATACAGCCACTTCACAGGGGTAAAGACGCCAAAGTATCTCGAGAGAGAAGGATAGCTGCGGAGGCCGCATTAAAAGATGGCGATTTTACAAAATCTCTCGCGCTTGTGAGCCAAGCTATCTTCAGAGCTCCTATGACTGGTATGTAATTTCAAACTTTATTACATAAAGAAACTTTCAAATAATATCTTTTGCACTGAAATAATATTATGTTTTGCTGCACACATAATGCATTTCATTCCAACCCATTAATGGCCTACTACTACTACAGGACACGATTCTTTCCTCATCACTAAGGAGGTGTAGATCATAATAGGTTAGTGACAAAAAAATTTTTACGCCACCGCGACGGTTGGCTTAAGGACCTAGCGAAATATGGAAACGCTCAAGAATTAATGGAAAGTAATTAAGTTATTAAAATGTGATGTGTATACATTAATGCAGCGAGATGAAAACCTTCCAGTTTCAGGGCTACGGAAACCGTGGTTGGAAAATAATAATATTTTTCTGTTATATTAAAGGAACAATTCTCATAAAAGACGATCACAAATCTTATATCGAAAATTTAATTATGCCATGAAAGAAGAAAAATGAGATATCGTTGTCGATGAATGGCTATTTTTAGCGGGGAGAGCAAGTATATATTTTTAATGTGAACAATTTCCTAATGTATAAAGTGACAAATGTTGGGCACATTATGTTTGTCATTTGTTTATTTTTTTTTATACTGCTAACTGCCATAAAAGCTGACGCCCCATTATAATAAATGGTCCCCAATAGGTCTGCTTCTATCACCTGGTCATTTGGCCTGCCAGCATGGGATTGGAAACAATGTTATTACCATAATTATGATTGACATTTTAAAAAATCTATTTTTTTGCGAACAAACATCTATTAAATAACTAATCGTGTCCCAAACCTCATTATATGCATAATTAAAATAACATAATGAAAAATAAAGATTACCGTAAAAGTATGATGTTAAACAGCAAGGGAAATTAAAAGTAAATTAAATATTTATTTAAAAATAATAAACCGCTTTACTCTCTTCCGAATAAATGGATTGTTCTTAATGGATTTTAGGTTCAAGTCAGGTACAGAAACATAATGAATTGGAAAGCAAGCCTCGTGGTTAAAAATATAAATGAGGGTCATTTAATGCGAGACACAATTTAGCGGAATAATGATAACTTTAAAAATAAGCAGTACTTAACGGTGGAGAAAATTGTATCTTTGCTTTTTACAAGCTTTAGCGATTTTGTTAGCAGTGTAGCATTCAAAAGACAGAGAATTACGGACAACAAAATTACGAGGCATCTATTCACCGTAGTAACGACATTAAATATTTTGTATCTATCTCAGGGGCAATTTCAAATAACCCTGACAACAGTTTAAAAAAATGGAAAAATATATTTTTTTTCTTTTAATAAATCCGTGAATTATTTCTAATAATAAGTAGTTATATTAACCCAAAAGGCAATAATGAACAAATAGGTAGAGAACTTGTTCACGTATTACTCTCTGCTTTCTAGCACAATGGGTGTAGTATATACATATATAATACATACATTATTTTTTAATTGCCTTTTCAGACAAATGGACATATCAGATATATTACTTCGTACATGCATGAAAAAAATTACCATTGTTGGTTAAGGCACGAGATTAGACTAAATAATTTTTCGTTTTAAAACACCTAAACTTATAGAACCTCTAATTATTTGTGTCATTAAACGCGATCATCGCTTTTTGATCTTTGTAATTATTTCGATTTGTAATTTCATCACGTAATTTATTTAGTTAACAAACAATGTAAGTGTTGTTTTTTGACATCATTTTCAAAAATTATAATGTCATAATAAACGTTAGTTTTAACTTATTCATAAAGTGTTTGTATTATATTCTCTCACATTATATTGATGTTTTCTCGTTGGATTTAGTTTTTTGTCTCGCTAATAGTCAATAAATTTCTTGTCACGCTAATGAAATTAGATGAGCACCTTCCGTTGGAATCATTTCTCAGCTACTAGCAGTATTATAAATTTATTAATTAATAATAAGGCCCCTTTGCAGCGCTTCGTTAATACTGCATTTTTAACCACATCCGAAACAGTTGCTATTCATTTATTTTAGGCATCGTATTTTTAAGTGTCAGTTTCACATCAATTTCTCAGTTCAGGGAAAAATGATAGTTATATTAGAAAAAAATAATCATTTATACCAAGAGAAGTCTATGAATTATTTGATATCTTTAGTAAAGCTTGAATCGTCGCGATGTCTCGAATATAAACATTCATATGTATGTTGCTTAAATGTAACTTTCACGTTAAATGTACAATATGTTTAAAATGAACAATGCTATGCCACATCTCGTAACTTTGAGCGCGGCAGTCAAATCAGGTCAGTATCAGCTGGTCGCAAAACATTACATATATTAAAGCAATTACTATGCCACGCTACCGAAACATTGCCCACATACTCTCCATAATGCCCTTACGGATAAAGCGAAATGATTGCCGTGGCGCGCACAAAAACAACGCCAAAACTGTCCACTTAATTACCGCTGCAACGTGCAAATTCGAGTAGAGAACAACACGAAATTAAACTGTTAATCGGTAACATTTGCATTCTATGTATAGGCAGGTGTGACAAGGTTTATGTAATTTTGAAATAAGAATAAAATCCTTATTATCGATACTCCAGGTGAGTTATAGGTAAGGACATACATATTTGAGTCTAAGCGAATCTTCCATAACGTGTCCTAATGATCCACTAACAAAGCTAAGGTTTCTTCTGTTAGAAGCCGCTGAGCTCTGTACCAATGAATTTTATCCTGATGGAACTTTTATAGTATTAGAGTATTTTAACCTACCACGGTCGTAAAGTCGATAGTGTATCTATATGTTAGAGTAGCAGTGTCGGAAGGTTTGTAATACTGCGGGTACTTCACTAATTTTTCAGTCTATAATATGTTTGGCAATAATGATGTCCCTTGTGGAAGAAATACTTATCATTAGGTTTACTACTTTAAATGCACTCTATAGTTCTCTTGGCAATTTCGTCCATTTTCACAACCGCCTCCTGCTATTCGGCCTACACTAACTAGTCTATTTTCCTACGACTTGGCTTTTTAAAAAACCTAATTTAATCAAATCATAAGACGTGTATAAATATAATCAGTTTCTGGATAAAAATAAATATTCTTAAAAGTAACCAAATTCCTATACCTATCCGTTGAGATGTGGTTGCATCAATTAGAGATTGCGACGCGTTTTGGTTTTTTGTCGTCACATCGCTTCACATGACTAGAACTCCGCACTTTTGAATTTTGAGAGAAACCACAACGTACTTTTTACAATCTTTACGCGATTGCGTCACAAGTACCTATTATTTAGCTTAAAGAACGATTTTTAAGAATAACGTAATACACATTTTTCTTTGAAAAAGACTCAAGACACATTACATTTATCTTCTTTGTTTCTAATAAATTTTATAATATATACATTTTGTAATTGTTACCGACATGAAAGGGCGGGATATCTAAGGGAGCACGATTAATTATAAAATAATACAGATGCTTACTCACCTACACATTTTTACTTAATGATATTGAAAATAAGAGAAAGTCCATAATTATGTGTGATGATATTATATGTCGACTTTATTCATGTTTAAAACTAAATCGAAAACTTTGATATTATGTAGATTACTAGCAGACCCAGCCACGCTTTGCTGTATCTAAGGTTTACAGGCTCAATTTAACCGATAATTACCTTACACCGCCATCTGTTAGAATCTTATGGAACTAATTTTTTGTAAGATATTAAACAAATACTTTGCAATAAAATAATTTTGCGGCTATAAATTGAGACGTAACCTATCCTATATTTTAAGTTGGATCACACTGCACACCATGAAAATTTTATTAAAATCGGTTAAGTCGTTTAGGAGTCCTTCGCGGACAAACACCGTAACAGGTAATTTATACATTTTCCATGGAGAAATTTTTATACTTCACATTCACTAATATACTTATGCAATACAGCCGGTATCACGTCATGGAAGACGTTTATCAGCTTTTTCCAAAACAGAATCTTTATTAAAATGTTAGTCAGAATTCAAGACAGAAAATAAATAAGTCCTTTATAAAAGTAAATAATGTCTACTGTGAATATATCCTAATAATGATGACGTTAGACATTTTGCAGATGTGTCCAAAACAATTTATAGAGTGCATACTTAATGTACGTAATCTTTATACACCAAAACGTTAAGCCCAAAATACTTTTAAACACTGTTTTTATAACTTTATGTAAGAAATTTATTTTAAGTTGTTTATTTTGAATATTTTACTACTCTTAATCATTTAATACTATAAAGTTCAATGTAAACAAAATAAACAACTTAAAATAAATTTCAGTTTTGTTTACGATTACATTACAATAATAGCAAAACAACAAGCAATGCTAATTTATTGATAATGGCAACAACATTTTTCAGACTCTATTCAGAATTCGTTTTTATGTTTTCTGTAAACTCCTTGTCACTAATTTCGGGAAAGTGATAATTTTTTGTTTATTGTTCTATTTGTTCTAGGTGATGATGAAATCGTAGATGGAGGAGTGACCCTTGCATTGGGTCTTTGGCTTAGGTCCGAAGTGCTTTTACAAATCGGACGACCAGAGGCAGCTCTAGAAGACTTGAAACTAGCTCTGAAAGAAAGGTTACCTGCCCGAATGCGTGCCCAATATTATTGGCGGATGGGCCATTGTTATAAAGGTTTGTAAGTCAATCAATCAATCAATCAATCAATCAAATCATTTATTCGAAGTAGGTTTTTACAAACACTTTTCGAAAGTCAACTACGACATCGCTTCAGCAAAGCCCGAAGAAGCGGCAATAAACTCCCAAGGTGCTTTTTTTCCAACTCACAGTTACAAACAGCACTTAGATGTTACAACTTATATCAAGCTCATGCCCAAGCATTCTTGTCATTAGAATATTCCTCTAATTTGAAGTAACCTTTTGACATTAGAATACCTTTGACATAAGCTTTAAATTGACAATATGGCATTTGAGTTATTTCTAATGAAATTTTATTAAAAATTTTTACACATCTACCCATGAACGAACCACTAGTTTTACTAAGCCTGAAATTCGGCACAACCAGTTTAGTCTCATTCCTAGTGTTAATGTTATGTACATCACTTTTCTTAGGAAAACTATTAAAATATTTTTTTACATTCATGATATTATCTAAAATGTATTGCGACAGAGTTTATTATAGTAGAAAATATAGTTTATTTATGTTTATTGATTGATTTCCTTAAATAATGCAAAATATTTTGTTTTATTTCTTCCGTTATTATATATCTGTACGCACGTATAACAGTTTCTAGTCTACTATACGAGTACGTTAACAAGTGACTTATAAAAAAAAAGTTAGTCGGTCAACACCTCCGTCAACCGATAGCCGATTACGACAGACGTTTTCTTTTATTCTAGAGGGACATTTGGCATTGCATTCAACAAAAAAACTAATTAATTTCATTTCGTTTTCATTTTAAGATCCGTGTAATGTAACTGACAGATATAAAGCACCGTTATATAAGTCAAGTTTGCTTGTAACCAGCCATAACGTTTAACGTTTTCACTTCGCTAACTATCGATAGACTTTATATACTAACTAGCGACCCGCCCCGGCTTCGCACGAGTGCAATGCTGATACTAAATACACTACAGAAAAACTGTCAACGTATTATACATATAAACCTTACTCTTCAATCACTCTATCTATTAAAAAAAAACAGTATCAAAACCCGTTGCTTATTTTTAAGGATTTAAGCATACATACGGATATAGGGACAGAGAAAGCGACTTTGTTTTATACTATCTAGTGATCTGTTGTCTCCCATTGTATGCAATATAATTTTTATATAAATAATGATTTATTGCAAATTCGATAGATGCTCGTGTTTCGGCGTATTAATAATACGTTGTTCATGGCAATATTGACATTGATTTATAAACCGCAACGTGTTGCTTAATGCTTGTAGCTCCCGCCAGCGATCAACCCCTCGCCGAGGGCCCAGTTCTCCGGAGAGCCGGCCGAGGTGGAGTACAGCGAGGGCCACGTCATCTCCGCCACTATAGAAGGACTGGTCGACCTACTGAGGCCTGGAGCGAGCCAGTCTTACACCTTTACTTTCCTACTATGCTCTCGACTCTTCATCAAACCACACGAGCTTTTGATGAGGCTATGTAAAAAATACGCAAAATATATTGATAAATTGGTAAGTAAAATACTATTTTGAATGTTTTAAAATTTTTAATTAGTATTATGTAAATGCAAATTTCAATATATTTTATTCTAGCAGATTCGCCCACGCGTTGCTGTGACTAAGGTTTACATTACATATCTCACATCTCCATCTGTTAGCATCTTATGGAACTAATTCTTTGTAAGATATTAAACTTATAATTTGCAATATTATGCGACTATTAATTGAGATGTAAGCTATCCTGTCTTTTAAGTTGGATTAAACTTGACACGGTGTGCAAAATCGTCGCATAATATAATATGTCGCATTTTTGGATTTTCGCTGTTTTATGCATGAATGATGATGTTTTTTATTTTCTATAATATCGCTCGTATCTTTAAAATACTAAGTAGTTGGCACCGCCAGACATTTTTATTGGATCGAAACACTTAAGGCGTTTTGAAATATCCTAAAATGTTTATACGAAACTATGAAATCGATTTTCTCG
>DWJN01002714.1:0-14775 GCA_018248895.1 Carystus phorcus
CATATGAAATTAATAAAAATAAACATTACACACACTACCATTCATTTGACACACATACAAGCGTAATAAAGATATGGTACATTAATTGTTTACGTTTATATAGTCAATGTGAAGTAACGCTTTGACACATGTAATACGGACGAATTTCGACCGCTGACAGGTCTCTAGTTACTATTAATATACTTTGAATTAATACATTTTTTTTCGTGGATTGTTGCAAAGTAGTATATTAACTTGATAATAATGGTTTTCCGCAAAGTAACACCTGATACTATTAATTATACTTAATCTTATTATTAATTAATAATAATGTTACAAATGTGAATGTTTGTTGCTCAATCATACCAGAACGACTGAACCGATCTGGATAAAATTTGACATAGAGATAGATTTTGTGCTGGAATAGCACATAGACTTTTTGTCCCGGATAAATATAGGGTTCCCGTGGGATACTCATTGAATAGTAATAGTATGATTTCCATATGAATGAACTTATGTTTTGTAAAACCACTTTTCCGAGACGAAGCCGCGTTTAAAAGGTTATATGAAATTATAAATTGTCATTTTTTAGGCTAAGAGGGAACAGTTACACTTCATTTGTCTTTTTTTAACCGAATTTGTTTTATGTTTCGTAATTATTGACAAGTTTAAAAAAACATAATATTATTATTACATACAAAGTACGAGTATTAAATACAAAGGTTAGGACTTAAAACTAAAGGCTACAACTGCTAATTTGAATAGTTATGAACAACGACAAGGACAAAATGCTTTAGCAATAACAAATAAAGACCGTAATCAAATAAGAGAAATAATAAAACATTGTTGCAAGGGAGTGTAACGGGTAAGTAAAAATGTCGCCGTAGGCAGTAACTCGTACATAAGCAACGTTTTTAATAAATCGCCCTAAACCCTCTCTTAGGCGCGACTTTTAATCCCAGTGACGTATTCACCTTGTTATTTTCTCGTAAAAAATCGCTTTCCATATTTCACTAGTGGAAAATTGTAATATCGCGGCGTGCGCGCGTCTTAATAAACATTTTTTCCGTCGTATGAAAATGACATTCGGGCGTCACGTGTGACATTGATGAAAAAATATAAAAGATATGACGGGTTCGACGAAATGGGATATGCCGCTAGGACAACAGCGACGTCGCGGGTGCGAGGGCGGTCGGGGCGATACGAATATACATAGTACGTTCCTTATAACATTTGCGAATATAAGTTTAGATGCAACAACTATCAACGTATTAAAAATGTACTGTTTTCTAACTTTCTCTATGTAACTAGCCGACTACGGCAAACGAGCTACTTGAAGTCAGGTGGTTTCCATCACTTCAGCAACACAAAAGCCATTACTGATACGTTGTTGATTAAAAGAGAAAAAAGAAAGACTGGTTCTGAAACACCAGTCGGAATGTTCGTTATGTGACTCATGCAAGGTGGTAGCTAGTCGGGCTCTAAGATTAGAAACGTTTTACAAATTCAAAGCAAAATAAGCAGTGATAAGAATAATAGTTTGACAACCCGCATCTCGCAATGATCTTTGCTAAATCGCCGTTCGAAAGGTCCTGATCGATTCCGAGCTAGGTAGAAATTGGAATGATGAGTTTAAATTTCTGCTTTTGGTATGGGTATGTGTGTTGTCCATAACACCCAAGACCCGGTGAATCCCAATGTGGGGCTATCAGGCTAGCGTTATTTATTTATTTTATAATCTCGATGAACAGCAAACCTATTCACTGAATTTAAGTTTGAATTTTGTACGAAATTTTTTTACGAAGTTTAGAAGAGACATGCAAATTTAAAATCAATTTTAATCCTTATAACTGGATACAGTTGTTTTAAATAAGGTGATAGGGTTGCAATGTTTCCAATACTTTTCCAATACAAGTATCTATTGAACTATTTAATAAACAGTTTACCATTGTTATTGAATTTTATCGAAGTTATCGCATTTATTTTACGAAACTTAATTTCGTCGTTTAGTAGGTACGATGGGGGAACACGAGAGAAATCTGCATGTCATACAATGTCGGCTGAGTGGGAGATGATACAAGTCATACAAGAGTATCAATTATGTTTTGCATGACTTCAATACTAACATATAAGTACATAGCTTTTAGTCCTAGTTGGAAATAAATAAAAAATATAGGTATGATGATAAGAAGTGAAAAACTAATACAAATTTGTTTAATCCGGTGTTTGTTTTGTAAATACACATATGCACGTTTTTTTTTAACTTTTACTTCGCTTTGTCATCGAGGAGAAGAAATAAAATTCTTTAGAAAATTTTTTAGTGAATTCCGTAAAACCGCACAGTGTCGCTTTATGCAGCGGAGACAACTATGAAACGCACATATAAATATAATATATTTATTATGTATCATTTCTATATAAGCATTATGTTATTTTAAATTAAGATTGTAAATTATAAACCAATGAAAACGAGGAAAGGATGTGATCTAATCTAAGCTATATAACTTAAGTTACAATAATATAATAATTTAGTATACATAATAAATACCTAATATATACTTAGATATGTATAGGTACATTATTATTTCATACATTAGCAGCGAGTCTAATAGATAAATCCTAAATGTCTATTAGCGTAGATATTTCATAGTATTTCGCATTAAATTTTGCAAACGTAAATAAATGTATCTCGCGAAACATTGAAATCTCAGCGCGGCGGTTGACGAATGTAGAATATTTCGGCAAAGTACTTTTACTGTGGCCTATGCTTGAGTTTGCTTATATTGAATAAACGTGAGTTGAATAGTGGAATAGGGTTGTCACCGACAAGCTTTGCGAAACTATATTTCTTTATATAATACTTGTAATGTAACTACATATTGAATACACGTCGCCGGTAAACTTATATTTGTTACTGGTTTTTATAACATTCTTATAATACTTGATTATTAAGTAAGCATTTTACTTATTAGCGATACATTCATTGTTATTATTTATTTTAATAATGAGATTTTATATATAGTCAAATTTCAACTCAAAGTTAAATAATTTAATTGATATACCTATTTACCAATTGGATTTTGAATGTAAAATATTTTACGTACCAATATGTATTTACACTTGCAGTTTTTAAATTTTAACGTATAAATAGGAGGAGAAAGGGCCAGAGAAAAGCTTAGCACATCTTTTAAAAACAATAAGTAGGTACATTAGTTACAAACCTAGGCATTTTACAATACATGTATTATTATTTACAAGTTCAATTTCAAACTGCAAAATCAGAAAACAAGTTAAGGACCTGTCAATCATCCCAACAATGGGATAAGGGGATTATCTGCATCTTGCTACACTCAGATTGTTTACATTTAGTACAGATGTTTACTTACTCGCTTTTTATTATATTTACTTATTCGTTTGTTCGTCTGATTTGTACACAAAGAGACTAATCACCTTGTTTACTGGTCCTTACGATGGACAGTTTACGGTTTCATGAGATAAATCGTTTCTATATATGTAGGTATTAATAGTTGATGTAAACAAGATTTTCTGTTTATGTTATTTTATTGTTATGCAATGTTTATTCTATTATGTATAGGTATATAAACTATGTTTATGCTGAGATCTATTATCCGATTTCTGTCAGTTGTTACAATACTCAAGAGTCTTCAAATTCTTTAGCCATTTATTCTATTCGATGTTAAAGTATTATTACAAAACGGTGGTAGGATAAAAAAAAATTGCGTACTAGCACAAGCAGTTAAGAAAATAGCCACATGAATAAAAGAGGCTGAATTTGAATTTGAAATATGCATTTACAAGCTACGAAATCGTAAGTTATGTTTAAGTCAGGTGTATAACCGTGGACGCAGTGCTTTAAATGTAGTATTATTAAAGAGCGGTTTCTTAGTCGTTGTGCTCCTAGCAGAGCGGTCGTGGTTGTTGCAGAATTGTGGCACACTTTACTATTTATTTCTATAGGTACATATCTGGCCGCTGCCTTCTTGGTTCATTTGTAGATTCATAGGATGTAGATTTGTACATTTATAAACACTTCGCTAAATTGGCTTCACCACTCCTTCCTTAATCGTTACATATTAATAAATAAAAAAACAACATTTTTATGGATTTCAAATAGCTCTGGAAGTTAAGCACCAGATGTAAATACTTCGTTTGAAGTTAGTAAATACCTGAATCTACATAAACACTTAAAAAATCAGCAAAAACGATCCAACCTTATTCAGTTCAGTGCCACACGAACAGAACATATACAGATAAATAAAATACTAAAGAATTCTCCCATTTTCTCCTCAGCAGCTTAGCTTTTGTTTTGCTAAATCATGACACACGAACTGAAGAATATATAAAGATAAATAAAATACTAAAGAATTCACCCAATTTCTCCTCAGCAGCTTAACTTTTGCTTTGCTAAGCCACGACTCACGAACTGAAGAACATATAAAGATAAATAAAATACTAAAGAATTCTCCCAATTTATCCTCAGCAGCTTAACTTTTGCTTTGCCAAAATAAAGGAAGCATTAATAGTACGAGAAAGGTGGTGTTGTCGCAGCCCTCGGTCGCAGCCGTCGGCGGAGATCATCAATCATCGAGCAAGACAATCACAACCGGTGGCGCATCTGCCGCGTCCCGCCCGTACCGCCGCGCCGCGGGGACCATCGACACCACTCGATTGCCTACCACTGTACCGATACCCAGTTTTACACTACTTTACCATTTGTTAAATTAATTAATCGTGAACGGTATACGTTCTGCTGTGATCGGGGTAGTCACAATCCGCCTTTTTACAAAATAAGGTTTAAACCACGATTATCAAGTATAGGTTTATTTGTCATACTATACTTTAAGCTAAGGTTTATTTTACTTGCTCTAGAAGTTTAAACCGGTACTTTGCTAGTCCACGTTTTGTAATAAGGCCGATATGTTTAGTAAACCGAAATTTATTGGTCCAGTTTGCCGACCACGAATTATGGACCCGACCAATGCAATACAACATAAAATAATGGTTTTGTCAATGGACACCACTTTATTGCCTACCACTATACCGATACCGACTTATGATAAAAACCGGCTATAAAATATTCCGATTCCGAAATCATACGCATCAAGTAAATTCGCATTATTAGTACTTCATCTGGATCTAACCCTTATTTTTAATATAAATGAGTCGCCCCTCATATTGAGCAGAAAAATGTAAATATATGGGTACAATAATGTCATTGTTCGTTAATACCTATATAGGTAAAAGTTAAAATAGGTAAAATATTGAAAGAGAAGTATTGAGCATTCATTTTTATATATAAAGAAGGAGTGACTCATATAATACAATATACTGATCGAAATTCACTTTGAAGTTTATTTGGGTATGTATAATAAGTAAAAACATGACGTATGCAAAGGCATGAAGTTAAATAGGCCATTGAAACTAACTATTTCATTCGACAGATTTTTTACACATATCTGAGCGATATAGAATATAGTGGTTTCAAAAGTAATTCATGAAATTAATTTGATCAAAGAATAGTTTCTTTAGAAGTTACAATACCTAGATATTTGCTACCTCCCACATATTAGGACTGTATTCTGTGAATGCAAGCAAATATGAATCAACAATACATGCAGTTATAATACATACAAACAACTCAACACCTAATAGCTGTTGAGCATAGCATCTAAGGTTAAATAAAAAAATATCAAAAGATTGGCTTGTCGCGTATCCTAACGCCATCTACTGAATTCTCTCGTATTTAAAATAAACACATGTACGGTTTGTCCGGTGCTACTGAATCTTTCAGTATATTTAAGGTTTTGAAAGTTTTGTTCAGCATTAATTCAAGATTATTTATAAAATAACTAAATAAAATAAATAATTTTCATGTTTTGAAATGGAATATTTTGTTGGACGAAATAAATCTGTGTCCTCGGTTTATATGTTAGATGGCGTAATGGCGTTCCAAGCTTTGTTTCAGTAGGTGAGCTTGGTTTGGCTTTCGTATTAATTGAAGCGCGCGCCGGTAGATGGCACTCTTTAGTTTGGTATGAACTTGCATATAGGTAAAATTACGTAGTGTTAAGAATAATAACGAATATTGTATGTAATAATAATTTAAACACTTTATTATTCACATGTTGTTATAAAACAAGTATAATATATGTATTTACCAAATGAATTTATTTACAGATAATAAAAATGTTTTCACTCATATTTATCGATTCGAGGTAGGTATGTACTAATGTAGGTTCCGGTTTATATTTGTTTTTTATGGAAAGTTATTGGAGATTTTGTAATCGCAGACCTTCAATATATAATTTTACATGGATGCCTTCTGTTCAATTATATTTGAATTGTTGTAAAAACATAACTTTTATCAGTCGCTAGGTATATGACTAAGATAAATAGAATATTGAAAATAGCCTTAAAAATAATAACACACATGAAGACAGAATTTACGTTCTTCGCATTACAAACAAATTGCAAAAAACTCTTAATTTGAAATCAAATTTTTAAACACTGATAAAAAATACGGAAATGTTAGGTTTAATTAACAATATAATAGTATTTGAATTAGACGCCAAACGCCTTATAGTTTTCTGAGCCCTTAACGGCTAATACATTTTTTTCCGTCCATTTTTGGTCTGCAACGCATAGGGGACGTCTTTGGTGACTAATAAACCTACATGAGCGACGACGACAAAATAGGATCATGTGGGTAATTTGTTCGTTTTTTGATTATTTATCTTCATAAAAATTACAATTATAATCCCAGGTCATAAAATTATACCTAAGTAAATCTTACTTTTTTAAATTTAACAACTTAAATTAAGTTTGTCGTTAAAATTGCAAAACAATATTAGTGAATGCTTATAATAAATATATCGAACCGTGATGATCACATTACTAAAATGTATTTATGCTTATGATGTTCATTAGATTTGTAGTTAAAAGTCACATAAAACATTGGCTTCCGCAGTATTACAGTTAGTTGACAACTTGGAATTCATCCATACGGTACATGCTATTAAAACTCACCATATAACCTTAGTGAGTGGGTACAATTGACCAACTTCTTGAAGTATGGCAGATTGCTTATGTATTAATTGACTAGGCGAAGATAGATCTCAAAGATAAATTTATCGAATTTCAGAACAAAAATAATAAATAGCAATGCGATTTTATTTACTTTAATATGGTTTTAGATTTATATATTTACCTACATATATCGCCGTTTATTTACAAAGTGGAACAAAAATATTTTAATACTTTGAAATATTACCGCCTATTGTATCTGAATGTAGGTACATTGTATTCTTTTAATGTATTTATTTTTTGGTTTACAATAAAGTGTATATTTTTGTGTGTACATTTTAGTATCTAATATCTTTGTTTTATGATAGTGAGACTAAAAAGAAACATCCGAATACATCTAATATTAAAAACAATTACAATAGTGTTATAAAAAAAATGCATAAACTTACTACAACTTAACCAATGTAACATTACAAATAAATATAATATATAAATCGTACCTATTTAAAAATTATTGCTTTCAGCTATATCGTTATGGATATTACCTAATATTAAAACGAAGTCGAAAATCAGGTACATAATTGTCATTAGTTCGCAACAAAATTTACAATTAGATAACGATAGATCGAATAGTTACGAAAACAACAACACTTTAATTATGGGTGTTGTTAGTCACCGAGTTTAGTTACCTCCTAATTAGTAGGGCAGTATAAAAATATGTCCTGTGAACCACGAGCCATCAAACACATTTAGGCTTTCGCAACGTTAAGGTATCCTTAGACAGTGAAAGTATTGCTAAATATGTCTGTATCGACGCCAATTACCAATCAGTCATCAACGATGCCACCGCGCATGTTCACCGCAGAAGCCAGTGACAACCAGTATGTGATGAACTTAAACAACAATCAAAATGAAAAGGTAATTTATATCTTCAATCAGCATTTCATTACTTTTAAAAATGTCATTAATTACTTCTGATTTTTAAATAAGCGATAGAGAATTATATCAATTTTAATCTTGTATATTTTTGTTTCAGCAAACTCTGCAGTGGGGAGAATATCCACAGTACAAACTTATCCCGATCCCAAGTTACAGCGTGCCCAACCCAGGAGTAAACAATAGTCTGAAAGCCAATAACTATCCCAGCACTAACGAACAAGTGAACTATCTTCCTAATTATTTTGAAGCTACATCCGACAGACGTGTAATTAATGCCCCTAATCATAATAATGTTATAATGGGGCATCCGCATAATGGACAAAGTGTTTCTGGTCTTATGACTCCGCAAAGCGTTCGAAATGGATCCGCGCTACGCACCACGGCAAACAATCCCTGGATGAATCAAATGAGAACCTCAGATCGATATCCTCGTCCAGCAGCTTGGTCCAGCAATAATAAACCAAGTAACGGCATCAGAAAGCCCAAACGAATTCGAACTGCATTCACCAGCCAACAAATGCTAGAGCTTGAGCAAGAGTATGCTAAAACTAGATATTTGGACCGCAGCCGTCGTATTGAACTCTCAGATATACTCCAATTAAATGAGCGTACCATCAAAATTTGGTTCCAAAATCGTCGCATGAAGGAAAAGAAAGACAGAGCCGAAGGTCTTGAGGATTCCGAAGCAAGTACTACAGAATCTTCACCAGATATGGGAGTTGGTAATATGGTCCACATGTGTGATCAATACACGCCTCAGATTAATCCCATAATAAACCGGCCTAACATGTATGCAGAACATTACCCAAATACAACTCCGTCTATAATGTTACCACAGGCCTGTGTATCGATGCCAGAAGCGTCTCAAAATATGTTTGTTAACCCGTATCAAGCATACGCATTTGATAATGGTCATAACACTTCAGCTCAACTGGAGCCGATGCTTCAGCCGACACAATTTCAAGTGACAAATGCTGTAGAAGTTGTAGATGCAGTCGAACCAGTAGCTGAACGTAAGGAGGAAGTTCTGCCAGACTCGTCTACTAACATAGTGGAATCTAAGGAGGAGGTTTTAAAAAACGAAATCTTCGAACAAAAATGGGACTTTTCTTGGCTTCGTAGTGTTAAAATAGAAGAGGATTTTTAAAAGTCGTTAATATTTTTATGTAGAATTGTATATAGCTATAGGAAATAAATGATAAACTAAACTATGTTATTTTATTCATGTTTTAATTTTTACTTTTAATAATCTTCAAAAATAAACTGTGTTGTTAATGTAGTTAATTTTTTTTCATACTAAATGAACGATATTTGATTTTGTAGTACAGAAAATTAAAATCGAATTCCTGATAAATTAAAAAACATCTTAAAATCGTAGGTATATGAAAGTATATTAAGCAAGTTATAAAATTACTTACATAAAGATAACTTAATTTTTATATTACAATCGATAATAATGTATGATATCAAATTTTAAATATGTTTTAAGATAAATATATCTACTATTTGTTTTTTCATAAAGTAATGGCGAACCTAGTATTAAATTGCTATTCGATGTCGATTTTAAAAATAGAAGAAAAAAGGTATAGATAATATTTGAAAGAATGACACTTCAATAGGTACAAATTCGCCGCTGCTAACTTGGACACACTGAGAAAGAGAAAGAAGAATAATTTCTTTTAGAAGAAATAATCGGCTCCTATGAGAAGCAGGACGACCACACCAGAAAACGATTTTGTAGTAAACTAAATATCTATTACACCATTGATGTTCAGATTCATAATCAGATATTATTTAAAATATTAGGCAGGCGTGAAAAAAATATTTTTACTACAAATAAATAAGACTATTTAATAGACTTTGACTACATAATAAAACATTACCAAAGAGATTAAATAAGGTAGAATATTTGAGAGCATAGGATACCTACTGGAAAACCGTAGCAAATGTTACATAATTAACTTATCTTAATCTATATAAATAAAAATGAATTGCTGTTCGTTAGTCTCGCTAAAACTTTAGGACGGCTGGACTGATTTATCTGATATTGGCCTTGAATCATTTTTGGGAGTCCAGGGAAGGTTTAAAAGGTGAGTAAATGTAAAAATTCCAGGAATTTAATAAAAAAAACAACAATTTTCTTTTTCCTTAGAAATATCGATGAACATCGATGTTGGACAATAAAATATCGATATTTTAAAATCGATTTTGCATTATCTTCAATGCTTTTTTATTTATCCATTGAGGCAGTACGAAGTCTAACTGGTCAGCTAGTATATTATAAAATAGTACGTTCTGCTGGTATGGTATATCAAAATTAATATCACTAAAGTAAGTATTCTAAGTGATAGCAATCCGTTGTCACAGATTGTCTTGGAAATCAGTAGAAAGATAATGAAAAAAGTTGATATTATGTAACGCCTTGAAGTAGTGAGTTAAACAAACTATCTTCATTGAAAAAAACCTCATATTTGCTTGTATTTTTATTTGGAAATATGTTATTTTATTTAATTTACAAATGCTCAGTTTAAAAAATATTAATAAATTTCACTGAAATATATATTTGTAATTCCATAACACCGAACTTATTTAACAGGTGTCTATTATACTTCCAAATCACCGTTATTAAAATAGTAGGTGTCTATTTTACGTTAATATACATATGTGTTAAACGAAAAATATACCTGAGTAAATAAATATATGAGAATATTTTTTTAGTCCTACTGCTTGTTCGACACGTATAAATTTATTATGTTATTCTAATTTATATATTGATCTTAACGTCCAATTATGACGAGTGTTGAAACCATTGTGCTGTATTAGGTTAAAAAGGAAACCTTATTTGCGTATAACTCGACAACTAATACCGATTCGAATACAATTTTAAACGTCTTTTAAAGTCGAACAACTCCCAATGAACTTGTTTATGTAATCATAATATAGGTATTTATAATTATTATGTATAATGTGCATGAAATGCTGAAGATAACTATAGATATAGAGGATAAAAATGACTGAAAAAGCTAAACATAAGCCATCGGCATTTATTGTTGACCAGAAAAAGAGGAACATTTCCTATATTTATTGTTTTGTTATGTATTAAAGGGATAAGGCAGTGTTTTTTATTGAAGAGTTCAATTGGATTAATTTTTTTCGACAACTTTAACAATTGTCGTCATATTTTATCCAGTTTACACAAAACATTATTTAATTTTACACCTAAATTTTCCTCTTGAATCACTCTATCTATTTGTGAAAACCGTATGAAAATCAGTATAATACTTTTTGAGATTAGCACGTTCAGACAGTCTTTGCAATATCTATATAAGAATAATAATAAATAACATTACAGGCTTATAGCTTTGCATCAGGATTCCGTGTTTCTTGAATTAAAATTTCTGAACCCCCAGAAGTCGAACCCAGAACCTTACAAACGGCACTTGCATTGTCCATTGCGCCACGTGGGTCATATTATCTATACATGACGAAGTTAGAATGAAATTCATTCAATTCATTCTAAGATTACAATTGTTACATGGTTATTTAAAATCGCAAAAGGCGGCAACGAAAACTGACTAGTTTTATGGTACCAAATAATTATTTACGAAAAATATACTTCTAATTTGTATTCTTATAATAACGGAGGAAGATTATTTTGGTAAAAAGAAACTAATTGGGTAGTAGATAATTAAAACATTATTTAATTCGTAAGCGTACAACATTAATTAATGATTAAATATTTAATAATCGTTAATGATTATATTGTAAACTGATGTAATTTCTTGGACATTTAGTTAATTGTTTTTGTATTTGTCATTTATTAGTAATTAAATAATGTTCAATATTAGACGTATATAAAGCTCTTTATTATTATATTCTTATCAGTTTTGTGATTTTGTCTTGTTGTGCACATCTTACTGTGCCTAGTGGTATCCTTTTTGGATAAATTTGGATTAATAAGTAATTGATAATAATAAAGTTTTACGAAACATGTTTCGGGGAAGATCATACGAATCAGTAAGTTTCGATTTTGTTAAACTATTCCTTTGTTTTTTCTATATTCCAAATAATACGTTTAACTTTAATATATAATTTTCGTTTCATCGCAATGGTAGGAATTGTGATTTCTTCGTACTTACATCTCATTATACAATAATCTACGTCGTCTTTTATATATTACTTTCAATTTTATTATTGTGTGTTAATGATTATTTTTAATTGCTTTGGTAAGTTGATGACGTAACGAGTTTACGAGCAGATGCGATAGATTTTACAACTTAAAAAATACATTTTCTATCGGATCGAAATGTAAATATAAACGATTCTAGAATGCACTTAAATACATACAATACACCTGTATTAGGAGTTCAGTGAAATACACAGGAACATAAGAATTATAATTATATACCAACTTCATGATCCGGCCAACTTCGTTTAGCCGAACAGTCAATGAATTATTAAAATAAATTGACATAGCTTCTTCATTTGTTCACCGATTTAAATAAAGGAAAGACTAAATTATAAGAAGTACTGTGTTCACTATGTGTAGATTTTAGAATACTCTAATAAATATAGGATAAACATGTTATTGTATATTTTAATGTAGCAAATGTTTTTTACAGGTAAATGTAGCCGGGATGCATGAATCCAAAAAGGTAAAGAGATACAGAAGTGCATTTACTACAAGTCAAATTAATTATCTAGAAAAACAATTCAAAAAATGCCCTTACATAGGAAGCGCTACGCGAAAAGAAGTCGCTAACGTGTTGAGTATTCCAGAAAGGGCCATCAAAATATGGTTTCAAAATCGTCGTATGAAAGAAAAAAAGGAAATGAATAATGCAGAATACAATATTAATAATCATAACAACATTACAAATGACACAAATTTTGCTAAAGATTCATTAATTAATGCACATTCTTCGCAATCAACTAACGATCGTGAATGCTCGTTACGATCAAATGTAACTAAACACGTTGAAACAACAAATTCCATTTACGAGTACTACGACAATTTTGGGTTTCCCAATCAAAGCAGAAATGATTTGAAGAAAATATCAATTAGCAACTATGACACTTATAAATTCAAAGGTGGTGAAATTAAGAATATTAAGCAAGAAGTTGAAAGAACATGCTTAACACAACCTACAAACACAATGAAATATAATTTAAATGATAAGTATGATAACAAGAATTTTATTAACTATTTAGAATTCAATAAAAACAATGGGACGAAGAATAAAGTGATGCCAAAAACGACATTAAAAGCTGAAAGTTTCGTAGAAAGAGTGGTGAATGTACCTTCAACATTAACACAATATCAAGATTTACCTGAAGACCTGTCAGCGCGAAATCTGTCAAATGTAATAATACCACAGAATCCTCAAGCCAACGTACAGTTTAGTCCAGCATACATTCCTTTTTGCAATACGCAAGATGTTTGTATTTCAGCAGGGAATGTAATATGGAAACCTGTTAATGTAATGCCTACTATCTCATCAAATGCTATACCAGTAACTGTATCAGAAAAACAGCCTATAAACCAAGAATGTAAATGTAACTGTACTTGTCAATCTAAAAACAGATTGAATTTCGACCAAGGAAATGTTAAATCTCAGCCGCAGTATGTCATAGCTATACCTTATAACAATAACTTAAACATTTTAAGATAATTTAAATATATGTATGGTACCTAATATTAATTTTAAAATGTACAACTACCATGTATTTTAATACTCTAATTATATAACAATACCAATTTTAAGTATAAATAAAGTGTATGTATAATTTTTTCTTTCGATTAAAATGTTAACTTTTCCTTCACTGGCTTTTACAACCAATAGACAATTGCTTCTAATACGGAGATGATTGAGGGGACTTGCTCCCAAGACTCACCAAAATGTCAAGACTGCAACGCACAGAGCGCGATTAACTTTTAAAATTGACTTAAAAAAAGGAGTTTCTCAACTCGTCTATATTTTTTTATGTGTGTGTAAGTTAACAACGTTTTACTCGGTGTATTGATTTATTTTTTATTTGAAGGCTGGTGTTAGTCATGGTCTCATATTATTTTTAGCGACATCTACAGAGTAGTCTTACTTATCCCTAATGATTCTTTCGTACCTTAAATATAAAAGTAGTAATATTATGTTTATATGAAAATTAACAACAAATTTAAATAATAAAATCAAATTAATAAATATTTTTATAATTTATGAACCATGTATGAAATATAACTAAGATAAAATATTTTTTCAGTTAGAATTAATTTATCATTGCAAAGACTAAGAGAGAAATAATTTATGTTAGAATCAGTATTAATAGCATACGAATCAAACAACAGTTGTCTTATAACTAAACTTCTTTATTAAAATGTTAAATTATATAATAGCAAAACTTATTAAATATCTTTTATTTACAATTACGCTGAATTACCAAAATATAAATGAAGACTTGATTAGAAAAAAATAGAAGTTAATAATGATAGTGTCGAACTGAATTTTAGAAAGCATATTTTGAGAAAAGAAAGATTTTTATATGTAGTAAGTCATAGAGAGTTTGTTAATATATAATTTATTCACAATATTACAATATAAAGAATAGGAAAACTTTGATTTATAAAATATTCATGAAATAATCAATTGATTTAAAATCTATAACTTAGGAGTAACATAACATAATTATATTCAATTTGCTTAATAAATATGTCGAAATAAATAATAATCCTTAATTAACCAAGAAATAGATTATAACGTACATTGTACATTCATTAATAAAATACACCTTTATTTATTAATTTTATCTTAACTCTTT
>DWJN01002715.1:0-14772 GCA_018248895.1 Carystus phorcus
TTGACGTTTGACAATAGATTTGACAGTGAATTTCTTAATTTTTTCGTTGATCAGCCTTTCAGAAACCGGCCGTAAGACCACCTAAATTAATAACAGAAATTTAAACTCATCATTCAGCTTTCCCTCTCCCTGGGAATCGAATCCATTCCCGTTCGAAAAGCGACCCGGCATGGTAATCGTTATGGCTCACTTTTCGTCAAACTGTGTAATACTGTTGTACATACATATATACTTATACGCATATTATGCGTATATATAGGAGAAATATATATATGTGCAAAAGATAGGTAATACTTTCAATTTTGCGTCATATAATATTATTATTCTAGTAAATTATTTTATCAAAATGGAAATTATCCGGTATGAATAAATAAGAATTTATTTTACTTAACGTTCCATATTACGACCGCTTACATACATACCTGACGTCGTCTATTATGATTTTCTTAAAACCTATCACCCGTCCGTTCTTTAAGTTGAATTTCAACCCTGCAAAATCAAATTGGACATCGTCTATTGTCTCCACCTTCTCTACACCCAGCTCTGGAATTCCACTGAAAAATATCGGAACTCCCTTTTGGAACGACGCCAAAAGGCAATTCGAATCTTCAAATCTGCATTTTTCAATCGGCAAGACTAAAACAGAATTATATTTTTGAAACTAATCCCATTCTAAAACTATTGTCTGGGTGATGTTTTTAGAACAACTGACCGCGTTTTAGTTTCTAGATATGGGTTCATTTTGGCATATCGCAGAGTACCTACTTACTTTTAAACTTCTCTAAACGCTGTGGAAAATTTGTGAAACTTTACAGCCTAGAAAATTGGATTTTTCTAGTTATCCTTTAGTTCGTAGTATTACACAAATATGAGATGTCACTACAAATATCGGGACAAACATTAATGTCTGATGTGATTGTCTGCCCAAACCCAGTGTATCATACCAAGTCTACCCAAAACGAATGTAAAATTTACCAATCAATAATCAACATTCTAATACAAATAAAATTATAATACTGACCGTATGCCTTAAGCGTGTTAAAAAACAGAACACATAAAACTAGACTAAGTAGAAACTTCATTTCACAATGAGAATAAGCCAAACAAGTACTTTAAAAACGGAACACTGGAGATTGTCTCAAGAAACAGGTAGCTCTCATTAATATAACTAGTAAATGCACCTTTTTAATCTAAAAGAAGAACCCTTAAAATAACACTACGCGAAGGTACCACTTGCTTTTTTTGCCGCGAAACCTGCTTCCAATTACCTTATCCTTACATTTGAAGGGAGTTGAGGCCAACAAACTATTAGCAAACAAGTCTGGCAGTGTCTATTTACTACAATATAATAAAGTCGTTTACCTAAAATTACTAAATTAACTGAAAATAGTTCATAATATTCACGTTTTTAAGTGCAATTAATGATAGATTTAAAGACATTCGGAAATGAAAGGTAGTTATCTCAGATTACTATTTAATCCATAAGGTCATCTAATAATATTTATTTTAAGACTAGGTGATCCGGCCATCTTCCTTTCGACGAATAGTCAATGAATGATTGACATAGATAACTTCCTTTATTTCTTAACCAATTTAAATGAAAACATTGACATTAAGTTAAGCCCGTCACAATATCATCCTGAAAACTGCATTTAAATCGGATAAGCTGTTTCTTAGATTAGCGTGTACAAACATACAGACAAAAAGATAAAACATTTTTATTGTTTCTTTTGCGTATATAAAGACCCCCCATGATGTATTTTAAAATATATTTATCATCATGTACATACATCGATCAGTTATAGTTTTACTAAGTATAGATGATTTTTCAAAAAAAAAATGCATTTTTTTTATTTCCATAATTTGCATTGAATTCTAAAATACTCATAGGTTTTACAGTTCAGAACTACAGTACATTGGTAAAATAGCTTATCACTTCCGTAACTAAACACTGTGGACCATGAAAAAACCAAATGTAACACCTATCACAGATTCGTTGCTCCTAATAAAGAAGCAGTGATCAGCATTATTACTACTTTTGTCGTTATTTTTTATATAACTGGCTGATAACTGAGCACTGGCAGTCGAGCTACATAATGGTAAATAGTCACCAACCAATATCAGCAACATCAAAACCATCTTTGATATAATTGCCGGCCAAAAAAGAAGATAGAATAAAGATAGTAAGTACTGGTTCTGAGACTCCCAGCCGGAACGTGACAAATCGTTTGGAGTTTAATCAAGCATTTATTTTAACTATAAACCCGGTCTGCGGTCGAAATTCGTCCGTAATACATGTGTTAAAGCGTTGCTTCACATTGACAATATAAACGTAAACCATGAATGAGCTATAATCTTTATTATCTACATTCTTATCGCTTATTTCTTTCCATAAGGAAATACTGAAAAAAATTCGGAACACGTACTCAATTAATTCAAGCAAGGAAGATTTACCTATTGGCAATTTGACGCAAGTCAATTGAAAAAAAATATATTATATAAACTTTAATATTGTTTCCCAAAGTAATCATATTTTCTGAAAAAAGTTATTAAATTCTATTCCGACGTATAATTATGTTAGTAAGTTTATCAAAATTATTACTATATCGGAATTACTTCACGGTTGTTTAAATACGATATGAAACAAAGACGCATTATTGTTAAACCTTAAAAGACAAGGGACGGTATTGTCATACAATTTCCATTATAGACCAATAAACAATTGAAAAAAGTTAAGTCTCCTTAGCATAAGCTGGGTTATAAATGATAATAATAATTAACATTTATCTTATTTATTTATTAAACATCTGTTAAACCATCATTTAAAAAACAACATTTCCCATAAATAAAATAATTATAATGAATACTATAAATCTTAGTCCTAAGTAATGTACAAATTTTTAACCGACTTCAAAAAAAGGATCTCAGTTCAACTGTATTTATTTTTATAATTTTTTAATGTTTGTACAGATTTGGATGTTTCTTTGTATATTCGAAATTGGTTCTTGTCATATGGTCCCATATTAATTTGAGCGACCTCTGACGAAAAGTTTTTAGGTTATCACTAATTATGCATTTACATAATGCGTATTACTTCAGAATCGGAATATTAATTTGAAGTCGGTTTTTCGTTTTGTCGATTAAGCAAGCTAATATTTTAAAATCCCTTCGTAAAATTAATACTAAGTTTTTAACAGAAATGTTTACCGATGCTAATAAAGAATAAACGAAAGCTATTAAAAAAACATAAAAAATAACAAGTCTTTAAAAAATAAATAACATGTTTTTTATTACTATTGCTACAGTTAAATGTTTGAGCAAAAACCATTTAATTTTCAACAATATCATTCAGAGGTTGCGAACGTAAATAAGTTTTTATGACTTCAAATATTTTTTTCTGAACCTTCTCAAGCATCGGCCTCCCAAACTCTATAGACAATGTCTTCCAGTTTTCGTTCATAAATGCGAGTAATGTTTGACCTGAAAACAACAAATTTTATTACTGTTTAATCGTCAGGTATGACGGAAAATTAATTGTAAGTACTATTTTGTTTAACGAAGCTTGTTACAACGAAGCGCTTACAGCCCGGCGGCGGCTCGCGTCGATCCTATTCGATCGACAGAGTTAAGCAACTGCGGGCACGGTCCATACCTGGATGGGTGTCAGCTAGTGGCAAAAATTTCTTGAGCGTTTTCATGCTTCGGAGGGCATGTTAAGCCGTCGGTCCCAGTTGCTATGAACATAGTAGTCGTCAAGCCATGTCGGAGGCCTTCGTGCGGTTTAAAAACATCCGACACTTGGGTTGGCCACTAACCCCTCCACCAATCCACATTGGAGCAGCGTGGTGGAGTATGCTCTAGACTTCCTCAGTGATGAGGAGAGACCCGTGCTCAGTAGTGGGTCATTAATGGGTTGAAGGCATGAAGACTTGTTGCCACTTATGATTATCGTATAAATAAGCGGTCATTAAAATAATCACTATTTAACATTAATTTTTTTCTCTCATCTAAACAATAACGATATAATTTTAGTACCAAATTTTTCACAGAATGCTGAACAAAGTTGCTATAGTCAACAGTGCTCTATCTTGTACCTTTTCACAAACCATAAAATACTAACAACAATAATGATTCGATGGGAAGGAGGTTCTTAATTCGATTGATTTTTTTTCTCAGAGACCCTAAGGAACAAACATTGATTTTTATGCATTTACATACATTTCTCCTTTTGTCATTTTCTTCATACTCTCGTCTTTTTTGGCCAGCAACGCATCTGAGATGCCTTGGGTATTGCTGATGTCTGCGGGCGACGATGACTACTTTCCATCATATGACTGGTCAGGCGCGTCTCAAGCTCGTTTAGCGCCCATGTGCAATGAAACCCTGGCGCCCCCTAGGCCTGACCATGATGGTCCAAGACGATGCTCTTAGCCGTCTCAGGGAGTACTGAGGCGCCCTCTGTGACGGCGGCGCCCGTGTGCATTGCACACCCTGCACTATAGGTTAAGCCGCCCCTGTGACTGGTTTGCTTATTTGCCAACTACAATAAAAATGCGTTATCCATGAAAGGGCCACCAGTTTCAATAAACTTGAAATTACAATCAAATGTTATCGTATTGTTATTATTACGAATAGATTATGTAGTTCGGAACCAAATCACGTACGAAGTTAGTATAACGAAAATCTAATTCGAAAACCTTTACGGCTAGAATAACGTGAATATAATCATAAATAAATATGATAATTACTTTTCTGCTTTGTATCCTAATAAGCTGAATTAATGCTGCTCTCTAACCAATTACATAATTCCATGTTACTCGTAAAAGGAGATACATTGAATTTGAAGCTCAATTATTAAACAAAACAAATTAATTCTACAACCATTGTTGACGGTACGTTAGCATTTTATGTTTAATTTAATATAAAAAAAAAATCAAACGTTTTCTTTTGGGTTTTGATGGAATTTGTTTTATTTTTGTCTCTTTAACATTAACATCTATAAAATTATTTTAATTAAAGGACAATATTGTCTGATAGAAATTTTCTTCGTTTTCATATACAAAGGAATTAATTTTTTTTCCGAATCATTCTTAGTTTATCTTCTTCTCATTATCTTAATGTTTATTATTTTATGACGTGTTAAGACAATATATTTTGCATGCCATAAAAAATGGAGTTTGGCGGACTTGTTGCCATTTATTACGATTTATTGATGTGCCACGCTTAGCAAATAAAGAATTTTAATTATATGTGTTTTCTTTGTCGTTGCACTCTTGACAGAACATTTGTGGTCATCATTGCAGGTTTATATATGAATATTCGTCTTCGTTCCTTTCTGGCAGCTGTCTTCTGTATATTTTATAAACCAGCAATTCTGAAAAAATAAAATGATTAAAAATCAAAATATATTCCGTGATTTTAATTTCTATTGAGGCATAGTATTTCAAGTTAACGTTGTAGTATTTACGAGTAAATAAAAGTAATCATTCGGATACTTTCATAAAGGAAATGTTGAGACGTAATAAAAATAGGCTGTTACAGGGCGACCATCTTAATTTGGTTCGGGAAATCGACAACGACCTTAATATTCCGGGTTCACGGGAGCGCCAGTAACCTCCTTCTAACACGTAACCTGTTTCCTCGTGCGTCGATTATTACCATTAGCTACAAATCACAGTTCATTACGTAGCAAGCAAATAAGAAAAACATTCATTTTAGTGCGCGCCTCTGGGTTTATTGTTGTGTACTGAAGCTTTCATCTATTCTAATAAATAAGGACACATTTTTGTTAGGTCTAATTGCAAGAACAAGATGAATAAACATGGCGCTGATTAACCGACTTCAAAAAAAGGAGGTTCTCAATTCGAGTGTTTCTATAATGTGTATTGTTTGATAAATGTTCACTGGGTGTACAGAGATGGACTATTCTTCTATAGTCCCATTGGAATTTGAGCGACATCTAAAAAGTGGTTCTAGCGTTATCCTATCCTATAATCGAAATATAATAATATGCTTTCCCGTAATACGTATGCGTATTTAATTGAAGACGAAGAATTCTTCATTATCAACGCGATTATATCGTAAAGATTATGACTCGGTGTACATTTTCCTGGAACATACGTTATACTCTAATTGCCTTCTTACATATATTGAATATGTATACCAAGTCTGATTGCCGTTCAACAAAGGCGAATAATTAAATAAAAAAAAATGTCTTCTATCGTAAAACTGTTCATGATTCTCGAATCCACTAAAACACACAAATAAATTCATCGAAATCGATGAGATGGTTTGGGAGTTCAGTGATATAAGAACAGAAGAATTATATATATGTATATACATATTACTAATTTAGATTTCGTGTTGCATCACCTTATGTCCGAACTGCGCGAACAGGTTCGCACTGAAAATCAGTGCCTGGGGCTTGCTACTACGGCAAAAGATGAGGGCGATCCTGTTCCAGCTGTGCTTACTTTTAGTTTATGTAACTTTTTTTTTCTCTTATACTTCCACCATTTTGTATGCATACTAGAAAGCATTTGCTATTGTGTACTAAGTATATTGTGTAGTAAAATTATAGAGAACCGTCGTTATTTATTAAAAGACATAGTATTTACTGTGCGTCTGCAATAATATATTACAACATAAGGTTCGGAGGAAAATACATTCACATAAGCACGTTTCATTAAAGATGATTAGATTAATATTAAAGATTTCAGGAAATTACAATCGCGGTTTTTTTGTAACAATCCCTTCCTTTCTCTCTCAAACCTTTGTTGGTTATTCTTAATCATTGAATAATTAATTGCTCAGTGAAATTGAATTCATAAATACGCTTTTGTTTCCTCAAACATCAAACGGCCGATGTTTAAAATAAAAATATGTATATAGAATAGACTTTGCAGTCTTAATTAAATCACAGGGTTTTAATGTTTAAATATACTGTATTCAATATTAATGCTAATTACGTTCGTCACTAGGAATCCTTGTTACTTCGTTACCCATTTCTCAACCTCGCTTTAATTCAGGAATGAGTGTCTGTTTTTTATATAATATAATTTATTGCTTGAAAACAATCTCACCCGATGGTAATTGGTGAAGTAATAATCTTGAATAATTAAGGGTATCGACTTGTAAAAGAATAATAATTAATAAACTCCTTGTTCCTATACAATTGTGCATGGTGCAAAAGTTTTAAATAAACTAATAAAAAAATAAATAAATAAATAAAAGTCTATTCATTTACTCGAAGACACTGACATTGTAATTGGACGGGAAAGTATAAAAGTATCTGTGCTATATTAAAGCTATACAGTTAGAATTTTGGTATTTTGAAAGTTACATTACTATTATTTGAAACATCAGGAGAATAGCTTATATCTAAACTTATAGCAATGAAGAAGCAGCAGTGACAGAAACAACTTTTTGATATTCACAATAGTTAAAAATTTTAACAATATTCTTTAATGTCTTTATCATTATAGTAACAAAACTCGTGGATATTTGTAAACGCTAAAAATTCAGATATACGTTCTTATATTACCTATTGATTTAGTTAGGGACGATATACGCTAATTTAGGACAATAAATAAATAAACAATTGGTTATGCATTGATGCTGAGCATTCGGTTTGCTAAGTCAAGTAACTATAATCTATTTGGCAATAGACCTTTTCCACGTAAACGAATTAAAGTAAATACACATTAATATAGAAATCTCAAAAGCTACTCGGCAGATGTCGCTCAATTTAATATTCAGTATTTATTGCAACATATGGTACAGAAGTTGTTACAATAATATTATTATTACAGAACACATATGACCCTGATAGGGTGTAGCAATTTAATGTGAGCGAACCGATTTATTTTATGTTTGCTATTTTGATTCTGATATAATATATTCGTTCAAATTATAAAAACATTTACAATTACATTTCCAAACGAAATACTTCCACACAATACATAGCCAGAGACATAGCGTCCTTGGCTATTGCTGAACGTCTTGCTTTACGAGACACGTTATAAAGTGCAGTGTTTTCTAATACATTTAATTACTATCAGTATATGCGATATGTAAAAATAAGGGACTGGAAGTACCTAGACAGAGTAAGAACCATCAACAACGATTACCTAAATTGTGATTATCATCATTTACCTTCATATTACTATAGCATTTATAAAAAATAAAGATTCAGGGATATTAATTTTCTTTATTGTTTTATCTATACTTTAAACATAGAAATAAGAACAAACACAGAATAAGACAATATTTAATGCAGCATTACCTTTAGTATAAACTGAGGCACGGCGAAGTGCCTTTAAGTTACTCTGTTATTGGGAAAGAGCGTACTCAGTAACGGGATATTAGTAAGGATAAAACATATAAACTTGGTCGTATTACAATTTCCAGGTTCCTAACGGGAGACACGATGTGTTGCTTCGACTGTGAGCTGATGCCGCGTCTACAGCACATTCGCGTCGCCGGGAAGTACTTCGTTGACTTCGAGATACCGGTTCGTTGTTATCGTGATGTTATTAAGAAGTAAAAATTACTTTCACGAAGCAGATTCAAGTTCCTATCATCGGACTGTAGCTCGTCGAAAACTTAAAACTGCAAAATCCATTTACTATCTTCAACTAATCTGTCTTAAACTAATTTTCAACATATTTTTTTATAAGCGTCACCATAACGGCTCACACCGCATTGTGGTGAAATATTATGGAAGCCATGACACGCATTCCGCTATTTTGACGCTTGACTAAAGTCACAAATAGGTTACAAGTATTAATTTTCCGTCAATGAGCATTTACTTTCTAAGGCGCTATCTCTACTGATAAAAGAATCGCAACGAGTCAGTCTTATTGCAATCGGATAATTCACGGTGCAACGATAATTCTGTTAACGTATCGTAAACTTGACGCTATCACTACGAGACAACGATATCGCGATGAGATTAAACGGTATCGCCGTGAGACACAACATGTATCGCTGTGGAGACTTGCCCACAGTGTGTATCGAACTAGATGACAGCTATACTATCACCGTTATTTGATTCGTAATCGATAAAAAAAGTGTTGTACTACATTAATACTGCTTGTTAAAATATGTAAATATATGTTGTAAACTTTTGCAATTTAAACTCATCGTTCTTGACTGATGATGTCTTTGGTTTCACCGATGTCCTTGGACGAAGATGATTGCTTACCATCAGAATGCTCGCGTTTGCTGTTTTCACACACATACGTTGTCATATAGTCAACTTGTTTTTACTCAATTTGTCATTTGGTCACGGTGTCATGTAGTCAACTTGTTTTAGTCAATTTGTCATGTAGTCAATTTGTTTTAGTCAAATTGTCATGTAGTCAACTTGTCATGTGGTCACGCTGTCATGTAGTCAACTTATAATGTAAATACGTTGTCATGTTCACCGACAGACGAGTTTCCGCGCGCTCTGGCGTTACATGTACCACATGTATCAACTAGACGCGTTCACCCAGAGCTGCCCCGCCGACCAGGACATCATCAACCACTACAAGCTTCAACAGGTAACGTCGCTATCGTACAATACAATATGTATTTAGTATACGTTGTATTAGAACTGTCTATTATATTATGACTATGTAATTTGAATTGATATAAACTAACCTTTATTTGTAGGTAGTGAAAACTCGCTCTATTTATACATATTCTTTGTCTTTCGTATTCTTTTAGCCTAAATTGTCTGTTAATTATCGGCTGTGTTATTCAATAATTTGTTCATTTAACATCGATATTCTATCGTCGTGTATCCTTCTTGTAATAGTAATTTCCTTTATATTCTTAGCCCTTAATATACTGAAGTGTAATATTACTGCTTGCGTAAATTAAACGGGACAAATTTCAAGATGTCTTAGTTCATTATACGAAAACACGAGTTTGATCGACTAATAATGCAACAAATGAACAAAAACTGAACACACGACACTAATTACTTAGTCCTTTTAAGATAAATTGCATCTTCATAACAGGGTAACCTGTGTTTTCTGTTCTATAAATGAATGTAAGGGACCTCTTTGAATGGACTCTGCCTTAAATTTTCTATAGTTCCGCAATACTAATTAAGGTCTCCTCCTATATTCTGTTGTTTTTTTTTGCTATTATTAACATATTACATAATTTTCAATTTCTAAGTTTTAAATACAGCGGGTTTATAATATAATATTAACACAATAAAATATTATTTCCTTAAAATATACCTTCCTCGAGATATATGTATATTGCTCTGTAATCTCTATGTATGTATCGTATTGGGTGTATTCTAGTGCGTATGTATTATCAATTTCTTGTATACCTTTATCTATGAACTTTACTACCACAGTTGTCGACAAAGGGTTTGATGTTGTCGCCGACGCTAACGCGGTCGCAGCGCCCCGTCGAACCGCCGCCGGTACGTGCGGTGTGATGTCACGTCATGTCTCGCTTATAGTCGCGCCAAACTTTGTGACCGCTCTGAACAACGCGCGGTTCGATCGCATACAATAACACTTATTACTATTGTTATAATTATTGTTTTATGAATGTTGTGTTATTTAAACTTATGCTTTGCCTTACTTGTTACTTTTAAATAAAGATTATTATTGTTTGTTATTATATTCAGTTTGTCGCGTGTCGATGTTGCGATGCACCCGTGGCTCGGTTCAGAGCGGTCAAAGAGTTTGGCGAGCACTATATATTTACAACATGCTACTGACTAGAGGTGTAATGTCACATTGATTTTGTGTTGAAAGTACAGGATTTTTAAAACTATATTTTATATAATGCGAAACGTATTTTTACAAAATTTCAAACGTTTTTTTCAACAAAGATAATACGTTCGAATGTACGAAATAATTTTTTACTTTTTCTTCTTTTTCAAAAAATAACTTTTTAGCAATAAAAAATATATAAACGAGATGTTATGTACGGATGTAACGTTACAATTTGCTATTAGTCAGAACCATCACAGCTATTCATATTTTTTTCGCGTTTAGCCAACGCTTATTCAAGAGCTGTTTAAATAGGATCGTTTTATCTACTAATAGCTCAATTATATCATTGTATTGACAATTTATAGACAATAGTCTATTGTTTTCGGTAGGGTCTGGGCTAAAACATTACAAGTCGTGTAATATTCATTTTAGGCTCTCATTGTGTACTGATGAATTATATGTAATAATTGATCATCTCACACTTTGCATAGACATCACAGGGTCATTTGTATTGTACTATTGTTTATGTTGAGTTTTTGTTAGACAGATAAAACAAAATGACTTATTTATAATGCTAAAGTTGTTTGATGAGATATTTTTATTCTGTTATCCTGAAATTAAATCTTTTTATCGAAAATTATAGATAATATTGGAGGCACATTATAAATGCCATACTAATATATGTTTTTATTTCGTTACAAAAAAAAGTAATTTATACAATGGAATTTTGTTGTCTATCTAATAAAAACTAAATTGTTATTTTTTTAACTTTGCACTTGTCATCAGTATATGCATTGCGTGTGATGAATTTGAGTTTATAAAGGTTGTGGTTATTCATAGGATTCTAGATGTTTAAGTGGACTAATGCTTTTTTAGTAATTTTTACCCTTTAATTAGTAAACTAATGACACACCAACAATTTAAATGTTTAAAAATTATAACCAAAATGGTTGTGTACGCCTTAGGTGTTAGGTGTTTACTTACTTTACTTGTTATACTAAGAATTCTAATATGTAAATAAGTTATAAAAGAGCATGATATTGTTATAATACTCTAACCATTGAAGGAAAGCAATTTTTTTCTGTGCATAAAATCTAAAAGGTTATGGCTAAAGAATGGCCTTGGATTAAGTATGCAATTAAGATGTTATACGTATTTTCCAGGCTCTCAAAATGAAGAAGCACGAGGAATTGGAGACACCCACGTTCACAACGTCCATTCCTATCGACGTGAACGACGTCAACAACACCGAATAAAGCCTCTGACATGTCGAGCGAAACCAAGCCTTGGTACAATAGGCATTAAGCTGATTATAGATCACTCGGGAAGATGCCCTTCACAATAAACCCGCCTATGTTTGACTAATTATGTACCGAGAGCCCTATTATAAGGTCTTTGCTCCGTAATCCTCTTCAATAAACGCCTCTATGACCAGTGGCAGAAGTATTTTTATAATTTTGTATAAATTTTATTTGTTTCCAATTCGTGACTTAATAGTGTTAGTACATCAGTACATTTGAAATCTATGAGATTGTCTATGGTTTTGGTGCAATCGAAATTTTTTTGCGTATAACGTGTCATTTTTTTTTCAGTAGTCGGTTGTCATACTTGAGAGTTACCGACAATGATAACATTAAAACCCTCCTGACAGGACCAATTCTGGTTTTTTTAATATGTGAGTTGATTGTGGCCATTATTTGTTATGTTTGAGAACTTATTTATCAGAATGACAGATAATTATTGTATTAAAACGGGCAGAGGTGCTGATGTGACAATTGTCTGTGGCACAGAATTCTTATTAAACAAAATATAGATATGGCAAAATAAAAACAAGTTTGCTGTTTTAGAATAAGTTTAGTATTCAAACACAACGAATAGGCGATCAGAAATATTTTTGTATTATATTCACAATTTATAGATGTAGGATTGGTTTACAGTATTTGATTTCTTTGGACTTTTTAGATAAGTTTTTAGGTTACAATTTCACCGCCATTTTTATTTTAATGCCTCTGCCTCCTAAGGTTCATAAATCACAATGTTTTTTTTAATTTGAAACTGATTAATGAGTGCTCTTGCCTGCCTCGAAGTTACCTTTGTTTCAAGGTGTAGTTTCAAGTAGTTTTTCATAAGTTTGTGTACTTATTGTAAGTGTTTTGAATTATTTCAAAATATTTTTTGATCATATTATTAACACATTGGATGTCCTATGGATAGGTAGCGAGGCTTTAAGTTTGACCACCTATTGATATTGAATATACACCTGATAACAAGTTATCTTCTTGATGAACCGCAAATATTTATATGTTGTGTCCTGTGTGTATGGGAGATATGTTGAAATGTATGATTATCACGGAGCCACATGTGAGAGCCCCTATATTACACTATGACTGTCTTACGAGATGCTCGTCTTCAGTGTTCTTTTCCAACTTATACTTTTTTCTTGTGATGGTTTTATTTATTATCTATGTGGCTCAATGATATAACTGCAGGGCGCGAAACCAACATGTCAATTGGACGATGTATAAAAATAAATAATTCTAGATTATAATGTAAATGATAAGGAATAAACCTGGATAAATATTATTATTTTTTTATTTGCGTTTTATTTTGATTTCCTTTTTTTTTGCTTATTTAAATTTAGATTGACAATGTTTTGTATTATAATTATCTTCATTTATTGCCAGGCTGTTGAAATTACTCGGTCTGAAACTAAGGATCATTCTTTTCGCAAAAGTCCTTTAAGCAAAATTAAGCTATTTTAAATTCTCTTTGAATTATAAAAAATATTTATGCATTGTGCCTTGCTTAGTAACTATGCTAGCTTAAAAATTTTTGCTCAATATTTAAGAGATGCAATTACTTACACTTATGAATCTTAAGACTGCTAATGTGAAGTCTAGCTTTTGTACTTTAAATAAAAACATTTTGAAAAAGAAACAGTGTTTTATATATCAACATTATTTTAATAAATTACCGTCATTTTTATAAGTGGAAAAAAATTTCATATACCAGGTCCTGGTATTTAAATACGATTGCTGTAAAATAAATGTAGAAAAATTTACATCTCATTCTTTTACAGTTATTTTTTTTTTCATCCATTCATTTGTATAAACATTTTTTGGTAACAAAGAGCTCAAGAATATGTGTGTTATGTATGCTGTGATGCCCCATATCTTGTACTCTTCGGCCACATACACTGGCAAAATAAATCCATTTTTGAACTGAGTATAGAATTGATTTTTTGTATCACATAAAATTTCCAGGGGAACGGTGAAGACTTCCATTACTTCATTGGCATTGATATTGAAGTCCTCCTGCCTCAAGTCTGTTACGCAGCCCACAACCGGAGTGATCATTATCTTGTAATCTCGACCTGGCACACTGGGACCGTGGCCCCATATATCAATTTTTGATGACGAGAGCCCTATTTCCTCTTCTGTTTCACGCAGAGCAGTTTGTATAGGTGACTCGTCATTATCTGTTTTCCCGCCAGGAAAAGCCACTTGACCACTATTAGTTCTTAGGCTAGTTGAACGCACTGTATATAATAAGGAGGTGACATCGTTCACACGACACATCGGCACTAGAACTGCGGCAGACGCTTTAGGTATCTTCCCCGGCTTAGGCACTCGAATGTTTTTTAGATTTGTCATACATCGCTCGCGGCAGGCAAGCGAAAATAAATTTTGGAAAGCGCCCACGGAACTACTCATTATAGTTATCACTGTTTAATTTTTATATGTACTGGCCGGAATACTATTACATAAAATACATGTATGAAAGTTCACTTGATTTTATCTTGTGTCATTGAACTGATGTTTACTTTTTTTAATTTGAGCAGTGACAAAATGACAGTATCTTATAAATAAAACAAAACTCGGCCAGTGCAATCAGCTGTATTTTAGCTTGATGCCCTTGATAAAATAAATAAAACGTAACAAACATAGATAAATACTTACTAAACTTTAAACTTGTTTAAACGAGATTTTCCGAAATTTCATTTACAGTTTTTATATATTTTTTTCCTAATATTTGGTAGGTACCT
>DWJN01002716.1:0-14768 GCA_018248895.1 Carystus phorcus
TGTCTGTTGGACACTTCTGGGTTGATGAAGTACTATTTTAGTTTTATTTAAATAAAAATTAAACTGTTTATGTTACACTTGTTTTAAATGAACGTCTCTGTTCTTAACATAGTAAGGAACAACTAGATGAAAGATGGATCCATAAAAATAAATACTCTTGGTTTTATAGAGAAGTGAACGCAAAAATGTGTCCGCGAGACACTTGTGGGTTGTTAAGGGTACGGTCTCGGATATGCCAAGTAGATAAGCGAAAATTTTCTTCTAAACAATGTTACCATCTAAAGATACTTTACTTCGATTTGATCTATTCGAAAACCCTTCGGACCGCTCCAGTCAATACGCATTAGCATAAAAACAATATCGGGACCAGCTGTCTCTACGTTCAAAGGCACCTGGCTTGCTATTTTTTTAGAATTATGGAAAGTCAAACGTTATACTCTCGACAGAAATATAGTTGAAATATAAGATTAAATTAACGAATTCTGATAAACTGTAAGTCTATACAGTTTAAACGATACTTATATTTACATAAAGATTACAGATATATAGAATATTTTTTAAAATAATATCCATTTCGCGAGATATATTAGTATTCAACTACTAGCAATTGCTTGCAGGAGAGGACGACCACGCTTTTAATAGCAGAAAACGGCAACCTTTGAAGAGGCGTTCTCCGTTCGCATAGTTTCAGGGTTTTACTGAAAAGAGACTACAGCTAGCTATAATAGATTAATAAAAACTCACCGGGCAGTAATTTAACTGAAGCAGCCTTTCTTGCCAGCCAGGTTGCGTGGTTTGTCAGGATTTCACAGTAGCACACGACAGTACGTTGACGCGAACCTTATTATTCCTTCTCCAATCGGACGTGACAGTCAATGAGTGCGTACTATGTCTAGTTCCCCAAGTATCAAATGGACTACACAGTGTAATGGCAAAATTTATGCTGACTAAATCAAAACCATTAAATGTTTTGACCCCTATATTTACGTACATTATCTCTGCTTCATGAATAATCAAAACTCAATCGTTACTGAAGAGTTGGAACTTTGAATTAAATGATCCAAATATCACCTTCATTTATATGATATACTTATACATACATTACGCACTTAATTCGTTATAATCATTGTAATTAATATTGATAATGTAACCCTTCTATAGTGAAATACAAGTACAAACGAAACAGTTTTCACACTAAATTACACTTATTTTTGTAACATTTTGAGTAAGTGTACACTATTCGATGCGTGTAGATCGTTTTGAAACATTGTCTTTATATTTAAGACCGGCGTGTTGTCGATCACTGGAGTAAGCATCTTATTTTATTTATGTTTTTCCTTTCTGACATATCGGAACAACGTGTAAATATCCTGATATTATTTACCTAGCCTTCAGATATCAAATATCGAATCATTTGTATTTCGTTCGTGTTCGTACTCGTATATTCGAGACCACTGTTTCTGACGCCGCAGAATTGTCCTATTTACTTGTAAATAATATATTATTCACTATGAGGTTACATCGTGGTTCGTTTGATCTGAACAAATCGCAAAGTGGAAGTACACTGAGCTTTACACATAACCTACAAGACTTTGATAGTTCACGTTTAAATGAATCTAATGTATATTATTTTATGTCGTTATTGAAATAATATTGTACATTACAACATATTTGATATTTTGGCGTGATTGAATATTTTTTAAAATCAATTCTACATATTTTCGTTGAAAATATGTAATTACTCTTCGAAGGAAATTTTAAAGTCGAATATGTAACCTAAAAACTGAAAAAAATATCCTCTTTCTGGTTTAATGTTTAAAAATGTGTCCAGATGTCGTTATATTTTAATATCCTTTTATATATACTACATAACTAAATAAATACGAGAAGGTACTTAAATCTCGCGACAAGCTTTTATTTCATATATGTATATAAATTACCTTTCCAAATTCATTGTAAAATTTTATTTTATTACGTAAGCGTACTTAATTAAAAACTTGTTTTTAAAATAGCTTCTTTTTTAACTTATTATGGATAATATATGAGTCGAGTAACTATGTGAATATTTTAAAATTCAATACTCGTATTGTATAGTAGTCGTATGTATATAGGTCTCGATTTCATAAAGAAAGACAGCACTTATATTTTAATTATGCCAGCAATTTAAAAGACTCTTCAATAAAAAACCCTCTCGGGACACTCCAATGCCAAAAATATCCAACAAGTCTGTCGTCGACCTCGTCGAAGAATATCGTCCAATCGCTATACTGTCAACGCTAGCAAGTGTTTGAGAATCTTATATTGGTACATGTATTTACAAGTAGAGAGATACTTCACAAAGCAGGTTTTGAACATCAGTAATTATATATGTATACTAGCTGACCCCAGCAAACGTTGTTTTGCCGTATAAATTATTATTTTAAAGCAATTTTATGATAACCATAAAAATGGTTATATTGGGTTAACCATAAAAGCTACATAGACTGTCGCGGACTTTTATTTAGAACTTTTAAAGGGGAACAATATTGTAATACATGATTTTTGAGTAACTTTCACCGTTTACTCAGCGCATGCAACAAAAGCCCAAAAGTTTGCCGATTTCGCTATATTCTTTATTGCTTCTCCTCTCCTATTCATCTTAGCGTGATGTTCTATTGCCTTCCTCTATAAATGAACTATCCTACACTAAAAGAATTTTTCAAATCGGTGAAGTAGTTCCTGAGATTAGCCCGTTCAAACAATCAAACAAACAAACTCGTCAGCTTTATATATTAGTATAGATGTGATAGTATAGTGTGATGATAATTCATCATCATCAGAGCGGTACAACGTTATAACATCTGAGGTGATCCTCTGAGATTAATATGGTTTAAGGTAATTTAAGAGTTAACAGGGTACTCTCTGTTACCTTACTAGGTCAAGAGGTAAATTTTTGAGGTAAATTTTTAACTATGCCCATTGTTTACACCACATTGACCAAGTACAGGTGGTTGAATAAAGCCACAGGTTCCCATCGACGCTTGTGTCAAGTGAAGCCGATAAATTAAATGCAATGAGACACGGTAGAGTTGGAAATCGAATGGGGACCGGTGGCAAAAATTCATTAACGATTCCTTAATCAAACAGTCAACTAGACCGACCACATTGTTCACCTTTATACAATACCTTAATATCTCAAATACCACATATTAGATTATGGAGAAGTTGTGAAGATTTTCTCATGATAATGACTTTCACTGAAATTGAAAGTGACTAAGTCTAAGTAAGTCGTCAACTCCTAATTTATGTGCTGTGAGATTTGCTCCTAATAATCGTAATTAAATTGTTGTTAAAATAACTCTAAGATACTTACAGCATTTTGTGTCATTTCAATGCCTGTTTGTTAAGTCTCTTTGTAACGTGTCTTTTTTTATTTTATTTGGTATGCACAATAAAGTATATTTTATTGTATTGTATACTTACCTGCTTGACCAAACCACTAAACTATCGCAACCTCTACTTAAAATCAAAAAACATCAATCAAGCAGTTGTTATACCAATTTCTTCATCCCTCTTAACGCCATTCATCACCTAATGTCTACTTCATTAATGCAATTGACTTGTGAACATTACCGTGACTACAAAATTCGCACGAGCCATTAACTGCGGAATAGATAGCGCAACACTCGCTTCCTAATAACAAACGTCTCCAAACTAATAGCTCATACAATGTTGCGACTTGCAGCCGTCGAGGCAACAAAACGACGTAGGGAGATACAAATGTCTCCGTCAGAAGTAAATGTGGTTTATTAACACTGGGCTTGGAGCAGCTCCAACACACGACACGGCATGACGTGGCCCACGTGACGTTCCACACCGTTCTCGGACAAAATACAAAAATACAATATCTTTATTACTCGATTACAGGTTCTTAACAATTTCGAGAGTGATTATGACCACCTTAAACATAATTGTATGTTTGTAGCAGGTGATCATGCTCTTCCTAAATATAACACATAATTTGGTAAATTTATAGAAACACAATTATCAAGTGTGTAAGCGTATGTGTGTGTGTGCGTGTGTGTGTGTAAGTGAGTGTATAAATATAAATATGTCATATTTTAATGTGTTAAATAATAAATATATTTATAATCACTTAATACATTTATGAATTATTTATTTGATAAGCATTTCTATTGTATTTTAATTTTGTGTTTGGAGCCAATCTATCAGAATCTTTTTACAATTGTACAGCTTTAAGTTGTAAATATTTATTTTTTTATTAATCTTATTGTAAATAATCGCTGATAATGAAGTGTATTGTAATTAACGATGTAATGTAATCGTAGTGCGCAGTGAATTGGCTGCTTCGCAAAAAATCCTGCTTGTGACAAATATTTACCCTTCTTGAAATAAAACACGTTTTTTAAAGGTAATATTTTATCTATCCAATAAAATGTCTCTATAGTACGTCTTATTAACTTAACCAGCTTTCTTCACAAAATGCAAATTTTAGCTATGCCAAATGCTCGTCTATCTATTATTCTTAAAAGATTCCAAATTTTTGTCTGCATCACGTATTAAAACAGATAAATTAATTCCGTAAAGGGTCACTCAAAATCGCTCTTAGGTCACACAAAATCGCTCTTATGTCACTCAAAATCGCTCTTATGGAGTAAAGTAGAAAAAATACACAGAAGTGCGTTAATAGTTTAGCCCTTGCTAGGTTCACGTTTGACTTGAATCATCTGACTGAAGTGCCAGGATATCGATAAGTCACGTCGACGGCCACAGCACAGGGTTCATATTGAACTTCCGATTATATCTCATTTTACTTAAAATACGTTATTTCACGTCATCGGATATCGACGGTGACCGGTGACATGGGCGCTTGCGGCATACAAATGTCACTCGATCGTGTGTGTGTGTACAGTTATGTGCGTCCTACACGCATTGCTTCCTAAAAACCGTGTCGGCTAAACTTTTGGCTGTTTATAAGGTCCGGTGACGTCATACTGGCACTAGAAGTGAAAACCAACACTCGTACTTCGCTTATGTGTGTTACTAGCGACCCGTCCCGGCTTCGCACGGGTGCAATGCTGATACTAAATACACTACAGAAAAACTGTGAACGTTTAATACATAATAAACCTTCCTCTTCAATCACTCTTATCTATTTAAAAACATCAAAATCCGTTGCTTAGTTTTAAAGTTTTAAGGATACATAGGGATATAGGGACAGAGAAAGCGACTTTGTTTTATACTATGTAGTGATTAAAATGCAAATAATCTCATAAAAGAAACTAGCGGATTAGCGGATTAGCTGTTGTAATGCAATATATAAGAATATTTTCTATTAGCACGAGTTTTGAATCTAAATCATTCAAACCAACGTAAACAACCACAAAAAAATCATCAAAATCGGTCGAACTGTTTAGATAATTATGTAGTAGGTATTTCTCCAATACACGTCATTTTTTGATTCTGCCACTGTTTCGGAAAGTTGCTTTAACACAGAGAAGAAACGGCCAAAGAATAAAGTAGCAAACAACACAACAGTGTACTTTGAACAACCCTCAAACACAGGACAAAGTTTTGAACTATGACCATCAAAACAGCCCCATCTGCCCCGACATGTTCCGTTCTGAAACCATACAGTTCTACTAACGATATACACAATAATAGATCCCGGTAACAGGACCCGCACCGCTATCACAAAAACCCGCCGTACAAACACGACATCTCGAAATCAACTAGCCGCGCCATCTGGTGCGCCTTCGCGAAATATACACATGTCTTTTTCCAAATGATTTGCTTATTAGACCACTGTGCGCTCCGCAATAAACTACGACCTCTATTTGTAGGGCAACAAAATTCAATTTAGTTTCTGGGTACTTTAAAATTTTGGCGATTGATTTTTTTATACTACATACCGTATTTGCTTCGGGTAGAGTTTATAATCGTTTGCGGGGTATCGTTGTAATTTTTTTCGGAAGTAGCATAATTCATATGGCAAGGAGCGTGTCAGGTTTCGCGGCAGATGCGTTTCAGCGCACGCGCGCCCTCTCGCCTCCAGAGCCGTGCAGTTGTTCTCGTTATTTTAGGGTTGGCTTGACTCGTAAGGACCAGCCTGTCGTGCTGTTGACATGTTTATACCTAACTGTATTACAAAGAAAAATAACATTTATTAACTTATATTTATGATAATTCTTAAAAAAAAGAAAAGTCTACAATTCAAAGTCAAAGTCAAAGGTTCTTTATTGTGGACAATAGGTTCATAAATTGATGGCATCATATAAAATAGTTCTCTATGTCCTACCTGTCTCAGGTATACAATTCCACTTACATTAATTACTCTAAAATATTAAATCAAATAAAAAATATATATATGTATATATTAAATCAACTCGGGGTGGATGTGGAAATAGTCAATGGTAGTTAAAACTACAAGACATTTTACTTGTTTAAAATAATATAACATACATGTCTATTATTACCACATGGTACTGTATTATTAGTGTACAGTGATATAACAACATTCATGCTTTAACTCTTCATTCCTTCCTTAGCTACTTTACAATCTACTTATGTGGATAATTTTGTAATTGTATTAATATAGAGGACATAAGATATCGGTCTGTGATCGAAATTCGTCCATAATACAAGTGGCAAAGCGTTACTGCACATTACATAAAAATATTAGCGTTTTGCACTTCTCCTACATACCTACTATAAGTGTGCCAAACTTCACACTCCTCCGTCCGCGGAATTTTCGTGAAAAGGGGTCCATAGTTTTTGCTTTTGCTTCACGTATTAATATATTAATCACGTACCTATAATAAATTAATTTGTTAGTATTTTTGTTTACGTAGTCATTTATTCATTTACATAAAAAATCAGTGAATTGTCTTCCATAAGATACTATTGATATATACAAATTAGAAGTATACCTGTTGGAATGAGTACGAGATGGTTTGCCCGGTTACAGCATTCCGAATCGCAATCCAAGATCCATCTCCACGGCCACAGTTCCATAGCACACTCGCGCCACCTGGCCCGGTCCATGGCAGCTGCGCGGGCAGCTGTCCCACACAGGCTGTAACACGTGCGAAGTACTGAATTTGCATGCCGCTCGCTGAATGCTGATTGATGGACGCTGATCAAAAGGTCAGGCAAAAAAACTGCGGCAGCTATTTGATCATTGATGGGGTTATGCGTGATATTAAGAACAAGAAATGTAGGGTTACTAGCAATGCTCAATATTTATCATATGCTGTTTCGTACACTGAAATTTTCACACATGTGGCAGGACTCATGTATTAGAACTTAAAAATATCTGCCACGGCCAAGACTGGAAGATACCTTTAGTTATTTGGGACGTCGGTCAAGGTCGTAGTACAACAGGTAGGATATATAGTATAGCTGTTTCGTACAATGAAATTTTCTCTCGTACACTGAATTTTTCACACATGCGTCATATCAGGACTTTAAAATGTCTGCCACGACCAAGACAGGAAGATACAATTTGTTATTTGGGATGTCGGTCAAGTTTCTAGGATAACAGGTAGGTTATATGGTATTTTTGTTGCTTATTGTCATGGAACAGCAACGCATTAGCATTCGGCATTTAGTTAATAGCTACAGAGTTTGTCCGAACTTATGGTCTACAATAGTATGCATCAGTCTCTCAACCCAGAAAGAACTCTCTTTTGTTATAACATCACTAAAAACCTCAAAAAAAAGCCAAAAGCGCAAAATCTAAAAAGCTTTATTTAGCCTCCGAAGACGTTGATAGACGTGCACCTTCGTGAAGGAATGTCATTTGCATACAACCCTCGTTAAGCAGCCGTGACGTCACGTGCGCACGCAACAAACGCACTTATGGTAATTTGCGATCTCTTCCCCGTCGCTGGATCGCGTGACCAAACCCTCCTCTACACCTTCTGTTGCATAAGTGCTGTTTTTGTATAACTCACGAAAACAACACTAATATTTCCACTATTTCTTCTGAAAAGTGGATTTTTACTGAATCAATGTCATTATAGACAAGGGCGACTCTAGCTGGTGTAGCGCCCATGTGCAATTAAACTGGCGCCCCCAAGGCTTGAAAGGCGCCTATAACTATTAACTATGCCGTCGTAACAAGAAAGATTTTCATATTCCAACAAGCTATTTTACTATATTATAAGTAATTTTTAAGTACGTGAAATAAGGTTTATTTCGAGTTGAAACAAAATGTTCGACTAAGAAGCCACCCATAGAGCGCATTGCACACCCTGCACCTGGTTAAGCCGCCCCTGATTATAGAAGTAGGAAAGGGAGCCCATCTTGTGATGGAGTCCATCTAAATATCTTTTCACTATTTGCAACTGGCAGTGTTCTTCACCTTGCTGCTTTTTAAGCAAAGCGCAACAGTTCCTAGTCCAACGGTATCATAATATTTGCTAAAGTCGTCTGAGAAGCCTTCACAGTTGCGATATGAAACATCTTCTTATATCACACTAAGATCACCCATTTAAGAAGAGTTAACTCCCTGCGACCCAGACCGAGAATAGAAATTTAAACTCATCAGTCAAATTTCTTCTTCGCTGGGAACCCGAACGGTGCGGCGGTCCAGCGTGGTGACTTTCGCACCACATTTATAACCATTGACATACATTTCCAAACGTCACACCACGCATTTGTATTAGTTTATCCCGTAATATTTGTTCTGTGTTTGGATAACGGAAACATTCATAAAAAATTAAATGCGCACTCAACTGCATAATGCAACTAATGATATGATTGGGTTGAACCACGAACTGTGGTCAATATCCAGATTTTGCAAATTACACACTACACCGCTACGGGATATTATATGTTACTAATTTGTTGCAATTTCCAAGTATTTTGTTACCTTGGAACAGGTAAAAAAAAAGAATAAAATTTTCCTAAAAACAAATTCGTTTCCAATACGAACAGTCATATAATGACATCATAGATAATTATGTCACTTAAGTAATTCAGACAATTTTACCGTGCTAAACTCATCAGCAGAAGATCAAAATTTGTATTTTAAAACTTTTTGTTAACCATTACTTGTCTATCTCACGTAAACTTGATATTTTCCAATATAGCTTTTATAGCCCGAAGTCATCAATTTACCCATCAAAACATAACATTGGACCTACTCTTTAGTTTTTTTATTAATGATCAAGTGTTATTTCTCTTTTATTTTCAACTCGCAAAAAAAATATTTTGCGTGTTCGTATACGCGCAGGTGATCGTATTGTTTCCGAAACATACAATTACCGAAGCGTGTATCCGAACGCACGCGCTGTTCTATTTTCGAAATGTTTTTGTTTTTTCTCCTTTTGACGCCATGTTTGCAGACTGTGTGATTATGGTACACATTTGTATAATGTCGCTGTAGACAGCATGGTAATAATAAAACTAGAAAACCGCATCTAAATGATGGTCCAGTTAAATTTGCTTATCTAAAGTCGTTAATGCTCCTTTTATTAGAACATACATAAATAAACCTTTTATACTTTACTGCAATTATATCATTGATAAGCCTACGTTTAATTTTATTTAAACTCACAAACCACAAATAAGGGCATTACATGTAATCATGAACTTTAATTAAAAATGATACGTAAAGGACATCGCCTTCTTTGACCGTGTGTTATTAAATAAAATTTTCATGTTAACTGACGCTATCAGAAATTGTAATCCACTGTAAAATGGCAACCATTAACAAGTTTTACCGAGCATTTACTTAACCACAATCGCGCTACTTACCTTAAATTAACCGCTCCCCAACCGCACTTAGGGGTCGCAATTTAAATAAAAAAAAATTAAGGAGTCATTGCCCCCAACGCCATCTGGCGTGCGCGCGCGCCACTCCGACAGCCGAAGAAAAAACCTTTTTTGTACCTCGTAGCAACACCGTACACACTTTTAGCTTATAGTCAAAGCCTCAAACACTTAAATTTTAAACTCTATAGCCACTAACTAAAGCTTATAATATTATATAAACTTTTACCATTTTCGTTATTGGTCTTTCCACGTTCCAAGGGGTTGTTTCGAGCAGTTTGACTTTACCGTTACGATGAGAACTCATTATCCTTATTATACGATTAGTAAGGTTCGAAGTTGATTGCCTTTAAATTATAATTTTTGAAATAAATTGGTACAAAACTTATGAGAGATTAAATTTAGATTAATGAAGATAATAACGTGCGCTGGCATAGCACGTGCTGTTTGCTTTGAATACCTTGATTCGCTTTGTTGGGAATAGGATTACACTGAAAATGTTTAAAGATCCAAGCTTAACAACTTTAAAACATAAATCAATGATAAAGTTCAGTCGTTTACGCGTAAGTAGATTTTTTTAATTTCACCTCGAATTATTCATCAACAATTTTTATAATTAATTTCGTATTAAAAGTGTAAAAATAATGTGTAGTATTGTATTTTATTCCTTTTATTCTATTGACAATATATCTTCTTTAGAAATGTTTAAGTATAGTAAAATAATAAAGTCGTAAAATAAAAAACTAACTGTACAACAAAGCAAACAATTTCTATTGGAACATATCGCCGCAAAGAAGAGCGTCGTGCGTCGAGCGTTCGCGCACCTTGTCGCGTATCATTTGTTTAATCATAGGGAGCTTTCAACTAAATATAATTCAATAGACACCCTCTTCCTGCCAAATATGTGCTCGCTTACACGCTGCCGATTCAAATATTATACTTATTCATATTAGAAAAGCCATAAGGAATAGTTTTGTTTAACTTAAGACCAAGTCTCCACGTTTACCGAGCAGGTGTGCCACAGGGGTCGGCTCTGAGACCGCATTTATTTCTGATTCACAATCTCGAGACACGTGGCCTGGGGTGGTACTTGCAGAAAAACTACGCAGCTTTCGACTTCCGTATAGCACAAATATAAACAGAATTAGATCGCCATAATATTTTTCCGGTTTGTGAGTTTCTATCGGCGTTTAGGAGAGTTCTTAAGTGGTTTTGTGCCAATTATATGGCATGTAGGGTGAGGATCAATCGTGTTTTGCTCCACCTTTATTGTCACAGTAGTGGAGAAAATATTATTAGGGACTTACCGTGGCCCTTTGTTCATGTTCCATCTTGACCGGAACGAAAACACAGGATGTTTTGCAACTGACCGGTTTCTGGTTTCTGTTTAAGTTATCCCTCTTTATGATTTTTGAGAAGCTCAACCTTTATCTATAATTGTCGTATAAAATTATATTAAAACTTACTCAGCATCAAATTAATGAATAAACATATATGGTAAATGTTTAAATTTAGGTATGTGTATAATTTAGGCAATTTGTCAGACAACATTTAGCAGTAGTTAGCATTCATCTTCAGACACTTATGTCACCCCCTAATTGAAACTGCAGCGTGGATAAACGTGGCGATATAACTTACATTTATGTATTGCCCTGTTTTCGCTGTGTTAAATAATTTTATGCAAATAAATAATAAACAATCCGTGCGTCCATTTCGTGTATTCCCAAAACTGACTTTTAATGGTTTAATTAACTACGATTTCACAAATGATAACAATCTAAAGCTTTTAACGTCCCCAAACAATTACCTCGCGTGTTGTAACTTTAGCAGCAGAACATTGTCAAATCAGTATGCATTTCAGATAACAAACTTGGAAAAAATCTAAATATTTCATTTTCATTTCAGTAAAAACAATGTACAATATTTAGAAAGAAAGAAAATACATTTAATTACCATTTTTTAGATGATTCGATTAGCTGTGGCCGCCACTTCGTCCGCGTAGAATTTAACCTATAACACAAAAATAATTATACGCGGTACAATAATTCTTGGCAGCCACTCCATCATTGGCACTCCGAGCTGTGACCTTGAAGGGAATTCAATCTAAATGAACGCGACAGGAGATTACCCTGATAGCCTTATCGGAGGCCAGCCCTTAAACTAATGCAGTAATTGAATGTTGATTGACATAGAAAATTGTAGTAATTTATTAAATTAGCCACGAAACTATATCGAGGTTAAATCGTCTACAATTGATTAAAGCCGTTTGGCTTCATTTCTTTCTTTTATTCAACACTCCGCCTCAAATATACCTAACATGTTTACAAAAAATCTTATCTTTGAGTTAGGTACGTTAATAAATAATAAATTAATATCAAAAAACTTTTTTACAACAAGCTTTTATTTAAATGCCCTAAAAAGAATAAGAAATATCCTTTAAATCTTTTACTATCAACTTACAACGTTTACACAATTTAAGTATATGATACAAAATCTTGTCGCGAGACTGAAGTACCCCCTTGTTTATTTACCCAGATAAATCTTGCACTAAAATTCACATTCATTAACATTAACAGGCACGGACAATATAACTCATCACTTATATCCATGATAAACAAGATGAGATGAGAGTCACTTATTTGTCACAATTGCACCAGCCGGGATCGAACCCGGGCCCGATGACTTTGTAGACAGGTTGATCATCATCTAGGTGACAGGCGCCACAAGGGGTGGACTTAGTTAATCCTTTACTAATATCTACCAAGTTACAGTCAATAGTGTGAAGATCACCAATTTTCTTGGTCTTCCACTCACCACGGAGTCTATCAAACGAACCAACAGACATACGTGATGACACTACATATAGTTTTTTTCCTTGCACGTGTCTCGTATCAATACCGTTGCAGTGGGCCACCTTTCGCCCTTAAATCGATCCACACATGCGCCATCTGGTGAGCGTCTTTGTATTTCGCTAATATGTTTTTTTTGTTGCAGGTAAGTACACGTGACCTCACCTCAGCACCCTAACTGTCGTGATGGTAAGTACAGGGTACGGTTTAAACCCCACCTGTTGGTTTATGCCAATAAAAAATTATCACATTTATCCGAATTCAAGAGACCTAAACGTTTAATTTATAGGTTGTATGGCATTGTACCAAACAACATCCTAGATTTATTAAATTTATTATTATTATATTATTATTATATTTATTATATTATTATTATTATTTATTAAATTTGATAAATTATCTATTTATTACGAACTGGCTGACCCCAGTAAACGTTGTTTTGCCATATAAATTATTATTTTAAAACAATTTTATGATAATCAAAAAATTGTTATAGTGGGTTAACCTTAAAAGCTAGACGTATGTTGTCGTGGACTTTTATTTAGAACTTTTAGAGGCGAACAATAATGTAATACATGATTTTTGAGTAACTTTTACTATTTAATCAGCGCACGCAACAAAAGCTCAAAATTTGTCCGTTTTCGCAATATTCTTTATTCCTGCTCCTCTTACACTAAAAGAATTTTTCACATCGGCCCAGATTCCAGAAAAAAGACCGTTCAAACAATCAATCAAACAAACAAACAAACTCTTCAGCTTTATATATTAGTATAGATATAAATGAATAAAGATAGGATGTAAGAAGTGGTTCATGAACATATCACTTCTTCATATACAAACGGGGTTTAATATTCAAAGAAGTATGTAATTACACTTCTGAATAATACGAAGACATTAAGTCATACACGAATTTCGACCGCTACGAAAACACTCTTCACAAAGTCAAACAATAAAATACTAAACCTCCGATCATTGAAATGTGTGAAAGTTATAAAAATCCAGTTAACCGACGGTGAATTTCTGACAATAGTTAACATGAAATTCCCATAATGAAGTGGTAGGCGATGGTAGCAACAGCGAGGTGACCCCAGACCGTGAAGCTTACGAAAGCTTCGGTAATCTTCGCGCAATCACGCAGCCACCGGCCGTGACGCCGCGCCGGCAGGTGGCGCTCCGATCGACTGTGAAATGGACAAGTCTTAACACGATTCAAAATATATACAATTCCCATGTTCAGTATTTATGTGGTAATTGGACGGGAGTTCATTGTATTGTGCTCAAATTCTAAATCATTTATTCATGTAGCTATTATTTCAATACTATGCACGTCATTTTTTAATTCTATCACCGTTTCGGAAAAGTGCTTTTACATCGAAGAGAAGAAACGGTGAAAGAAACTCCTCAGCACATATTTTTTAAAAAGTTCGAAGTAACTGCCGAGCGAGGAGTCTTGTATTTATTTACCGGTATACATTTATATGACACATTGCAATTTTTACTATTTGTACGTATGTACAATTTGAATTTATTTATTTTAATAAAAAGTGTATAGTCTGACACGAAACAATTTCAGATGTACAAGAATCAATTACTATTACATATGTATACATATACTATATGCTGAAATTTCCTCGGCTAATCTTATTCTAATTATTTCACCTATTTGTAAACATGTATTGCTATTTTATTATCAACGTTACTTATTTCTAAAAACGTTTCTACAAAAAGTATTTTATGTACCACTACTAGTAATGTAGTTTATTACAATATTTATGATAAAAAATATATTTTTTCGTTTACACGCAATATGCCTAATTTTTCCAATCTGTAATGGACTGAGCAAGATTTAATCAAAAATATAATACTCGGGGCGAGCCAGCACAAAAGGTAATTTAGAGTAATTCGTACATGATGTCGTAGATATGTTTCGTACAAATGGAATTTCTTCAAATTGTGACGGTAAATAATTTATTTATCGATCATAAACATTTGACGATCCGCGTGGCGTAGTCACCACGCCGGACCGCCGTTCAAAGGACCCTGGGATCGATTCCCAGCGAGGCCGAAATTTGAATGATGAGTTTAAATTTCTGTTCTCGGTCTGGATGTGCGTAATTATCTTTCTGTGTTGTCCATGGCACC
>DWJN01002717.1:0-14766 GCA_018248895.1 Carystus phorcus
AATTTAATGACTGACTTGACACATAGCACAATACTACCTCCATATATGTTAACAAATATAAGTTTACGTACACCCCATCGACTTCCATGGATCTTTGTATTATACTTTTTAGAAGCCCTTTGTCGCGAAAAGCATATCAGTAACATCATAAACATCAAGACCCAATTAGGTATTTTCAAACACGCAAATTGGACGGGAATGAAACACGAGATTCTTCAGCGTATTCATTATTTTCTCATGTAAATCGTAAAAGGTCGAATAAATTAGGTACTCTAACTTCGTACTACATTTGTTCAGGGGTAATTTATTTCGAAATCACACAACGCCGCAACTTGAGGTAATCGAGATAAACTTTAAGTAGATTAACAGGGATTGAGTAGATTAACTAAAGTAATAGATTAACAGGGATTAAGTAGATTAACTGGGTAGATTAACAGGGATTGTATCATCTGAAACTAGTGAAATGCTTGTTTATTTTAACACATCAGAGGCGCATTTTTGAATTATGTTCCTTTTTGAATCATGTTTGATCATGTTCGAATCTGATAATTTAGGAGGCCTAGAACGTATCACGGTACTACAGTGCGGACTTGCGGAGTTTAGTGTCCAGTACAGCATTGGGGTCAACTAAAGCCAATATATGACCAATCAAAATCCTGGACCATAATACGCTTTGCGAAATAGCAATATTCACCGAAGAAGGTTTTTCTTACATTCAATTGACATTCTGGAACTGGACACACAAATATAACGTGATTATAGAAGTCGTAAATTTCTAAACATATATCAAAATTCAACTAAGTAAAAATAGCTCATGCCTGGACGGAATGGGTGTTCATAGGTATATAATTCTTAATACGATTCTCCTGTTAAAATCGAAAGTATGAACCGTTCTGGATTACTCATAATTAGGCATAGTTGTTATGGCGACCAATCGGGAAGAAGCTATGTAGATAGTTAAATGGCAAAAAATATAAATCATAAAGTTTTTGACGCTAATAAAGAACAATAAAAGAGTCCGTATAAACTAAGTACAAAGTAAAAGCACTGAAATCTATCGGATGTTCTTTGATTAGTTTCGTAACATCCAGAGCAGTGTATCATTGAGCTTCGCCGTCCGTTATGACGGACGTGACCCAAGTTCGTTAAAGGAATTACTGGGATTGAGAGCGAAGAAACAAAGTTCTTTAAGATCTCGTTTATTTTAATTGAGGTTGAAATGAACAAAAGATTTTAATGGAAAGAATCTTACATTTAATAATACGATCTCTACAAATGAATAGCTTACTATGAATAACGTCAAATGAAAGATAAAGCTGACTTATTTCACTAAAAGGTTAATTTAAGTTGCATTTAAGACAATGAATTGATTTTTTTAATAATACTGTACAACTTACGTAATACTGAAATCGATATGAAATATACATATATATTTGATGAAACATAAAATTTGACAGGTCTCTATATTCATAAGTCATAAAACACGAAATGCCAATGAGAATTGGAAGATCCGAGTGATGGAAGATTTTATTTATTTTAAGTAAAGTTCATAAATAACTTATGTCTACGGCATTGGGTCCAGAATTATTAGTCATGCTATAAAAGAAAACATTATATCTCAAGCAAGATAGCCATAACAAGTAGCATACAAGAAAAAATACGTCTATCAACGTATGAGTACGTACATCTTCACGTCATGCAGCGTCAAAGACGTCGAGAGTCTCATGAGGCGTAAAGAAGAAATCGTTAATAATTTCTAAGACCTTTAAAACATGTGCACATGAGCAGAGAGATGTCAAAGCGTGTGCGTAAACCAACAAGCTCTTTAGCAAGGTGTTAGAATTACTCAATCTTGTATTACAGTAGACGCAAACAACATACTATTCTGCATACTAAGTGAATGAGTTGACGATATTGGAAGTAATCATTAGTAAATTATATGTATAAACTTTTAAAATTTTACATTAATACATCTACTATAATAATTCCTAATTCTAGTTTTCCTATCAACGTCCACTAGTAACCTCCGACAGGGCCTACGCCTTTTGTAATGTCTTCGGCATCTTACTGTTTATGGACATTACTCTTATGTGGAGATACATCCATCTACTACAATAATTCTGATTCCGGATTTCCTATCCTTGTCTCTTTAGTTGCCCCCGGCTGGGCCTTCACCTTTTGTAATGTGTTCGGCACCTCACTGTTTACGAACATTACTCTTATGTGGAGTTTCATCCATCTACTACAATAATTCTGATTCTGGATTTCCTATCCATGTCCGCTTAGTTGACTTCGGCTGGGCTTACACCTTTTGTAAGCTATTCGGCATCCCGCTGTTAACGGTCATCACTCTTAGATATATGGTGTAAGTCAGGAGCAAAATTGTATCCTTCCTTCTAACTATATTTAAAGTCCTTCAAAAAATTCAAATAAACTCCGCATCTAGCCAGTAATATTATTACTTTAACCAGTCTCTTTCTTAGCACGACATCTTGACGCCATGAATAAAATAGTAAGCGCCCATAAAGATACAATTAAATCATCATCAATTACTCCACAGATATCCGTTATTACAAAATTAATTCTCTTAATAAATGCCTTCAAATTTATCAATGATACGGAGCTCTTAATTAAGAGTAAAATAAATTATTCCAGCTCCAAGATAAGACTAAAATGATGGAAGGACAAGAGTAATGAAGTGGACTGTAATTTGTCAGTGTAACCCCTTAAAATATTAGATGATATTATATTTGAAGTTTGTTATATTAGCAACCCTTTATTGTCCCTACTTCCCTGTCACAGCAATGCTCAGAGTTCGTCTTAGAATTCTTCTTCGTCGTAACGCTCTTGCCAGAGCGGTCGTGGTCATTAGTTTATTAGTCATGATTAGTTTTGGGCAGATGTAATTTGCCTCACGAGTTGTCTTAGAATAAAAATAATTTTAATAGACTTTGTATTGTATTGGTACTTGTATTGTATTGGCGGTGGTTGTATTGCATTGGTATATTGTATTTTGTTGTATTGTACTATATTGTATCGGTCTTAAATTAATGCAATGTTAATACGTTAAATTCATCGTACGTCGCGAGTTCTTGATTTATAAACGTGTGTTCTCCCAATATCCCTGATTCTACTATGATCATTACTATTTTAAATTTGGGAAAATCATGAATCTACACATTTCGGAACTTTTTTTCCATCTCTTACGTAACTAACAGTTTATTGCATACATTTGAAAACATTTTTTTTAATAATTAAAATAATTCCTTACTATTATAACGAAACAAAAAATAAATATTTATTTATTTTTGATAACACTAACGCTTGTAAATATGTACTTATCTAAAAAACGATCGTCGAAATATGTACAAAATAATTCTGAACTGTTTTGCTGTTGTAATTGGTTCAACGTATAATCTTTGCCGACATCTATTTCACCTTAAGGTTAAGAACCGTTTAATACATTAAAATTGACGATTTATACCACCCTTCTTTTAAAAAAATATATTGTATACCACTGAATAAAAATACTGCTTACAATATCGGTTGGACATCAAAGTGTTGGATAATTACCTGAAACAGAAAATACAGTGATATTAGTTTTAATTGATATTATAAATAAACGAAAATAAATTAGATATATGATTATTTGGGAAAAACTGTAAGAAAATGCTTTCGTGTAAAGAGGACTTTTTATGCAATCGCTCACTACATTTTATCTTTAATTATCACCAGCAGTTGTTTACAATGATTGATAAATAAATAATCTAATATTTCACTATTTCACGTATGTAACCATTATAACGCCTTGACTTATCATGTGTTATTATTTAACCAGCTTAAGGCACAGGTGGAAATTACACTGCCATTACTAATAGCTAATTTCTTTAGCACGTCTTCGCTGCTTTGAAGAACAAGTATGTCTACGGCTCCTATTATTACGTCGACTAAAAGTCATTGGGAACACTCATATCGAGGTTCTCAGTTAAAACCCTTATCGCCCATTGGAGCAGGATGGTATGAAGAAAGAAAAAACTGGACATGTATACATAAATAGATAATAGATAAACGAATAATTGCTAAAAGCTATACGGAAATGTTAAAAACAAACGCGAATGAAACACACATTTTGGATCATTTCCTGAACTGAGAATACAATATCGTTAGGAAAAACATTCGTGAGCCAAGAACCCGCCAAGTTAAACAAGTATTGAATAAGAAAAACCTTTTGCATTTATCCCCTTTTGTTCGTTAATCGACTATTATAGCGTTTTGTCCAAAAAGGCCCCCTGGGAACAAAGAGTGTTTGCTATTAAAATGGCGTCGATCTAACTCACTCAACGGAACGTTTCTTTGAGGCCCTTAAATCTATTTACATTGTTTTTGCTACTCGGACATTTGATGGAAAGCAAATATTTATCAGTCACAATAAAAATAAAAATGTATTCAGGACATGAACTCAATAACGCCGCATTATTTCAAAACAACCTCAGATCAACATCATCACATACGTGCAAAAGTTTTAAATTTACCTTTCTAAGAGGAAAAAAGTTGTACCTACCTATAGACCTTATAAAAAGCTATATACCTACCTAAGATTACACTAAATAAACAACGTTATATACTAATAGCTCAACACTAAGACTCCCTATGTTATGAACAACACACACACACCCAGAACTCATTCTCATTGATCTCTCTCTCTCATCTCTTTCTTGAACCCATTCAAATTTCTATCCGCGAATCGAACCCAGAACCCTTTGAACAGCGGTCCGGCATGGTAAACATTGTGCCACGCGGATCACCGATATAAAAGGCTATATATAAACTTAAAAAATTATTTTCTTTTAGTTTTGTTTCTTATTACTCAGTATTTTTTTTTATCATACGTATTATGTTATTAGATTATTCCCTCATATTAGATACGATGTTTAAATTTTTTCCATATTTGCATGAGTTATTTAGTGTGTAATAATATCAATACATATATAACAGTTTTGTGTTATAATACTTTTGGTGGGACAATTAGAAATCTCTGTATAAAATACGTCAGTTATTGTAAATTTTGTTTGTTTAATGTGTTAACTATAAAAGTTATAGTGAAAACTTGTTTAGTTTAGTTACTAAAATGCGTTTTTGCTGTTTAAAACTTTGTTAGAACTCAAATTTACTGCTATTTAAAACTGAATTTCAGTTAACTTGGTTTTTACAACACTGGTGTTAAAACAACAAACATTAAAGCAAAGCCAAATAACTATTTTCAAATGGTGAAAACGCGTTTAAACTAAATTCGAATTTTCACTATAAATATCTAAATGTTTACCCTCACAGCCCGAGCTAAAACTTCATGCCTTGCGGTTGTCATATAAATACGTCGTTTTAATAAACATAAAAACATACAAACTCCCACAACTCACATATGTCAATCTGTCAAACTAATGTCCCCAACTTTGATCAAACCCGGACGCCTCGTTCGACAGACAATGTACCTATCAACTAAGTCATCGGTAGTAGTCTTTATCTTTCAAACTTGTCTTATGACCTAAAATAGCAAAAAACCAGTTGAGTATGCAGCTACTTGAACTGGGTTTTGATAAAAGCAATATTAGTTTTGGAACTTATAAAGTGTGTATATCTTAATTTGGTATTTTTAGATTACTTTTCAATTATCTGATACAATGTTTGGAATATGAAAATTTAACTAACACCTTCCTAAAGCCTTTGATTAGATGACATAAAGTATACACGGGCTTCATATTTCACTACAAAACGTTGTAAAAAAATATGCGTGGAGTAAAATACATGATAGACAAGGCAAGTGAAAGAAGGGTGAAAATTTAGGGTTGTGGTTATTTCTAATGCCATAGTATAAAAACATAATAAAAAAATTGACCAAAAAAATAAAATATTCGAACAACCCTTATCACTTAGGGTATGAAATATAGGTAGTAACGGTTTTCAAATCCACTGAATATGCATAAAAATATTCATAAAATTGTTTTAACGGTTTTGGAGAAGTATGGTAACTAACATTGTGACACGATAATTTTAAACATGAGTTGTCGCTCTCTTATGCTCCTAAACCTTAGCATCAGTTATATCTTTCGTCTCTTTCACGTAACGAAATAACAAGTCCTTTAAGTTCAATGTCCATTCTTGTCCACTTTCTTTGGTCATAATATTTTCCCTTCATTAACTTAATATATGTACATTACACATAACATGCACTAGAGCCTCACACATTTATCCTTAAACACGCGACATAACGGCGCCACTTGATCACTTACTCTATGGGAAAATATCTATTACGAATACATTAGAGAAATAAACTGACCACATACACACACACCGTACACAAAGTATAATGCACTTATATTGATAAACAGTCTCAGTTTTTATTGATAAAAGCAATTTACGCGTCAATATTTTATGATTTTAGTAACAAATAACTTAGAAGCTAAGCGATTATCATATCAAATTTAGAACGTTGAAGTCTAAAAGTTCAATTACGGTCTAAATCGCAAAAAAAAAATTAAGCGCTTCCTTTTTTTATTAATATAAAATTTATGCTTGACTACAGTCAGTTACATCTTTTTAATTAGTATTTAATAAGGGTATTAGTCGAGATATCTTTATAAACAATTATTTTCATTAGCGTATCTTATAATCGTCCACCTTTGACGCTTAACTGTATTAAGGAAATAACGTATGATAACATACACAACACGTGCCGAAGCGGCGCCGACCTCAATATGCGACACTCTCATTAATACCACAAACTTCGGGCACATAATCTCCTTTCACATTATTATGCCGCGGCGAAGCCAGCTAAATAATTTGACGAAGAATATGTAGATAGCTTTATTAATTTTGTCTGCACTTAACTACAGATATTAGCTATGTGTGTTTAGAGAATAATAATACTTTTCTTTGTTTTATTCGCTAAATATCGAACATACAAGTGAAAATATTTTAAAGTTATTTATTAAGGTGTTTGGACTAGAATAAATCAAGTAAAAAATACTACCACGTATCAGTAGGCCAATTCTTATATATTAATGTGTAGCAGTTAAAGAAAATACAAAAAATATTTTTTCTATGTTAACGAAATGTATCAGTAACCTGGTACCTCGAAATCAAATCAAATCAAATATTTGTAAATAAGGGACATGCCATAATTTCACTCCTTATTCTACCACTTAGTGGTGTACAAAAATAAAAGCTTAAAAAAATCTCAATCTATGTTAATAAGGATTAGTAATATAAATATAACAAATCAAGTCGGCATTATATTATTAAATTAATTATTTTATACATTTATAAATATTATAATCTATGTTATTAACTTAAAAAATAACACAAATAATTTAACATGAAGTTATCGCACCTACATGAAAGTAACTAACAAAACTTGTTTCCGCCAGCCTGACAAAGTGTCACGGCAGGTGCGTTCTGATGTAAATTGAGCTTATATTTTAGCGCTTCACTTTAAAATTTAACGATATTTTGTTTGAAACAACCTTTACACATAACACAATTTCCTAACTGGCCTCAAACTTGAGTTACTGTGGATCACAAGTTTAAATAAATCTGAAAACATGCTTTCCCATACTGTTCTAAACTGGATTACTTTTAACAGTGACTTCAATGTCGTTACTAGATAAATAAAATACAATAACTCTTCATTGTATACCAAAAATCGAAGAATACAAGAAATGGTTACATATTTATTGAGACGATTTACAAAAGGTGGACGTATCGCTAAAAGCGCTTCCAAACAACTTGTAAAAGGTCCGTAATAGTTATGCTTATGATATTTTTGTAAATTAATAACTAGTTAATGCTTGACAATCCCACCTGATGGTTTGTAGTAAAGTGCAAGTACGCAAATCCAAGCCAATCCGTTAACTGGTTTGTATTCATAAAATTACATAAGGTACTTGATAGATTGCACAAACCAGGTTACCAACAGCAATGATTATACCTACGGGACACGGAATATAATCAGTGTCAACAAAATTTAATCAACCGAGGGTAGATCAGACGCGAAGCCGGCGGATGAATCACTTAATCCGTGATAAATTGATGTCGACGCCATTCATTCAGATTAGATCAATCTGAACCGAGTTGGATTCGGCGTCTGTGATTACTGCCACTAATAGTCCGTTGTCTCGCTGTAAATCCCGTTAAGAGCGGATAATAGTTACATCTTTCCAGAAATACACTCTCAATAATGTTATTCTGCTTGCCAATTTCTTGTTTCTATGTATAATGAAGCTTAAAAGGAGCGTTGTTTCAATGTTCGGAATTCGATCATAATCATTAATAAAAATTTGAAGTAGAAAAAATTTCCAATTTTGGAACATATTTCTACTATTCTGGATTATTAATTGTACATGTATATTATACTCGTTTATACCATAATAATTTCTAAGTTACAACAGAAAACAATTTAGTACTACTAAAATGGAAGGTACAATTACAATGGGGATAAAAGTAGCACTATAGTAGGAAGAAAAGTATTAAAACAATTTTCGGCAAGAATTCCCAAAAATGATAACTTAAATAAGGAAACGCTTCTAAATCCCATAGAATATTTCATCATATTAATTTTACGATTTTATCAAATTTTTTTTTTCATAATTAACTCGAAAATACTTACCGACCTCCGGAATCACTACCTCTTGTAAAAATCCCATGAAAATCCGTGCTATAGTTTTTAAGGTTCTCATCTTCAAACAGATCAATACTTAGTTTTATACTGTACTAGAAACATACGAGTATATAGCTGCCCACAACAAAGTGTAGCTTTCAGTCAAACCCGCATGTGGTGTGGAAAACCGCACACCTCCCCGCTGTTTCCTCAATTAAATTTACATCAAGCAAGTGTTGATGTGTACTAGCAGAATTCAGAGCGTTATATCAAAGCGATTGAACATAAATTACATATACAGCATTAAACAATTAATACAAGATCGTAAATTAAAGATTCTTCCAAATTAAGACATTCTACAGATACTGTAAGACCATTTCGTTCTATTTAAAACTTCTGACCTAAAAATCATAAATTTAAATTAAGAATACTTCATAAAATAAGTAGGTAATTGAAATGGTTGTAACGAAACGCGATAAAACACAAAGTGTAGCAAATACGGTTTGACTACATAACAACGAAAACAATTTATAGTCCTTGGATAATTGGGATAGAAGGGCTATAATATTAGATTTTTAAACAAAAAAGAACATATATTATAAGTTTGATTATTTATGTATATAATTCTAATTCTACGTCTTTGACCCTAAGAAGACTTGGGATGAGATAACCGTACAGTTTCCAATAAAGATCGTGATGACACTGAATTCACATAGACTCATTGGTAGACGCCCTCAAATTGGGCACAAACAGACTATCAAACATAGACATACTATGACAATAACACAAGGTCAAAGTCCGTTAAACTGCAACGACTTAGACGGAACTTGGCAAACATGAGACAGCTTGAACTCGAATACGTGATAACTATTGTGACGACTCAGAAACTTTGCTATAACTATTGACATATATTAACAACAATAAATAGAAAAGGTCGATTGCTTATAGGGTCAAAAAAGCAACTACAACGATTTAAGTGAAACTTGGTGAAAATGAGACAATATGACCTTCGATACTCAATGGCTTATTTGGCGACTAATATGTACTAAAACTAAAGACGATGGCAGTAATAATCTATAAGGTCGATTACTTACTTTTATGAGGTCAAAGTCCGTGAAATGGCAACGCATATATAAAATGAACTTGGCAAAAATAAGACAGTCTGAATACTGTTTCGGGCGCAATAACCTACTTGGCGACTCAGAAACTGTACCATAAATAGGGAATGCCAATTTGCATAATAGCTCTAAATGTTAAGGTAACTTTGTCACGAAATATAATGACAGTAGACATAAGTTAAGCTACAGGATAACATCTACAGAATCCGATAGTTATATGTATACTGTATATATGAGTCGTAACAAAAGTTTTTTTTTAAGTAACTAGTCAACAAATGACCCACCTGAGACCAACCAATGACCCAACATATGAGCCACCTGATGGTAAGTGATTGGCGTCACCCACGGACATCAGCATTCATAGACATAGCTGATGCATTGCCGTTTAATAAAGAAATGAGAAGAAAAACAGACAAAAAAAGTATTGGCTCTCAAGCTCCCAGTTGGGACACTGAGTCATTTGGCGGTTGAATTTAACAAGGGTGGTAGCTAGCCGGGCGGGCTTCACGTTGAGATAATAATACCAATAATAGATAGTTTCGATTGATCAAACAAGAAACAACCAATGTAACTTGACGGGAAATGTAAAAAAAATGGATATTTCTTAACTATTTTATAGGAAACTTGTTTATAGGAACGTTGTGATGTTCGACGCATAATTGTAATTTTATTTATTATTTTTATTTATTAAACACGGATGTAACAATAAGGCCTGATTATCTCTGATCCCTTTTATCAGTCTAAACTTAGGCGATATTCTTTGAAGGTTGACTAAATGGAAGTTAGAACTAAAATATTTTGATCTCTGAATGAAACAGTATGGGACAAATAAAAATATGTAGATCTTTTATTACTTCACCACACACTGAACAGGTAAGGAGGTACTTCAGAGGCATAACAAGGGAAAAGTACCTCGTTATGATGATACTCGTTAGATAGGGATAACCTTTTGTGGAAACATAATTGGCCTTTCAACTCATGCCTTCCGAACGAAAATAATAATAAGTATACTTATATTTCAGGAAAAACGTTTGTTTGGATGCGTTTCTGCTTGTTTTAATTTGTTTACAAACATTCCTTTATTTTAAATAGAATTTACTGCGACTGAAAAACTAATATCCGTTGAAACTACTTTAATAATCGATTAGATAATAAACTATTCCATTTTAGATATAATTCATTAAAATATGATTATTGGGTGAACGGGGCTTTCAATCAATTAACTAAGGTCACTTTTTTCACAAAAACTATGGTTACTGAAATTGTCGACCCGGACACAAACTTAAACTTACGTTTGCGAGAAATAGGATTTTGGCCAAACACCACAAAACAATTAGTAAAAAAAAATACAGTTGTCATCAATGACAATTTTTTAATGTTAAGAGTTGGGGTAGAATCTTGAATTAGGCCTATGAAAACATATGTCTTTGAAGTACTATTCATTTTAATAGTAAGTTAAGATGTCTGTCTCTTTTTCAATTAACTGGGTCTCCCTTGATATTAATGGTGTAATTTTCGCCCGGACACTAAACTCGTATCCGTACGGCCTCCGGACGCCTTTAAATTATGACAAAGCCGGATGGACAGATGGACCCAGGTTGGAGCCTACCTAACAACAAACGAGACAATGGGATCCGGTCTCTTATTACCAAACGGTTTAGTTATAACATGTTGAATAACTACATTTAAACCCTCAGATACATTTTATCTCCACACAGCTATAATGATTGTGTTATTTAGGTCATGTTTAATAATTACTGAGCCCACGCTTATGAATAGGTAAGCAAAGATAATGAGAAACTTGAAGAGACTATACAGGCTGACATACTATAGGTTCGGTGGAAACAAACAATATATAAAGATTTACTTAATAATATTATACATGGGAAAGCATGTTTGCTTGTTCGTTTGTTCTTCTTTTACATAAAAACGGAGCGACGGATCGATGTGATCGATGTGATATGGAGATAGTTGAATAACTGAAGTGTGCCATAACATCCGTTTTATCCTGGAAAAATATCTCTCTATATAATCGCTAAATCACTATATTATGACATAATAACAGTATAACATTTTGAATTTGTTCTCACATACATGCGTGTAATATGAAAAAAATATGATTTTAATTGCGAGCTACTGAATTAGTCCCCTACAAGCATAAAACTTTTTAATTTTTTACTAAATTAATGGAGCATAACGTAAACTGCCTGTCATTAAATTCTGAACTCCCAATATAACTTTACTTTGTCAAGATATGCATCGTAAAACAAAAACGATTTTAATATCACTATATTAAATCCGCGCTGGTCACCGAAACACGCGATTTGGTCACGTACCCTACTATTTTACGGTAATTTCATAAGCAAAAGTTTCATAGTTATTTTTTTCTTTTAATACCATTGAACTATTCAAAAATCTTGATTTACTTATTTGTAAGTAATAATCTAAGCGTCCGTAACTCAATGGAATATTGATGTAATTATTTCTGCAATTAATTAAATTGTCGATATATTCATTTCCTCACATTGTCGTCTTGCTTACTATATAGCTATGTAAGTATGAGTTAAATAAAGCGTGAATGCCCAAATCACATACACGGAAATTCTGAGTAAGTTATCTTCACATTAAGTAAGTTATCAAATTTTATGTTGGTCAAAATCTTACACTATTTTCGACTTTACTTACATAAGCTATTTTTGATAAGAAACTTTATTTTTATAAGCCGTTACTAAATGCGCATTATCACCCAAGACCATATCGTCACTATTCCATCAGGTGTTTGTAGTCAACCATAATATAAAATAAATAATGCCACATACTCATAGCCCCACACTAGGATATCCCGTGTCTTGGGTGCCATGTAAAACACAGAAAGACAATCACACACATACACCCAGACCGAGAACAGAAATTTAACCTCATCATTAAAATTTCCGCCTCGTTCGGAATCGAACCCAGAACCCTTCGAACGGCGGTCCGGCGAAGTGACCATTACGGCACGCGGGTCGTCAAATCGTCTCGACTCCTCGAGAAAGCAAGCCATCTTTTTTGACTATAACGAGAGTTAAAAACAAAAAAATAAACGAAAAAACAAAACATAATCACCGTTTACTTACCATCATCATCATTACGAAGTTGAACTTCGGATTCGTTCACAAAATATTACAATGTCTAGAGACTCAAAGTTTTGTCATACATTCATAGAAAACGACGACACTAGCAAAGTTCTACTCCACTTATTCCGTATTAACTAAGTTTTTATCATTCAGTTATATTTGAAAACTCGTTTCTCCCTTTATAAATATTATGAATAGACTCACAACATTTCATCCGCAAGCGACTGGAAAGAACCAATAAAACTTTCATGTGAATATAATTAAAACATGCACTGAGTAAAAGTGGATCAGTAATTGAGTTTTCAAACTTGAATGAGTATATTCTTTTTCAATGACGTCTACAATTGTATATTTTTACATGAGTAATTGTCAGTAGTAATAAACTTAATTAACATACTTCAACTCCTAATTAACGATTTATTAACTTAATTATGTAATCATAAATGTATGGAGCGATAGATTAATATATTGGTAGAATTATTACTACCATAGAATGCTGTTATTACCCCGTTTTAACCAGCATTAAAAAAGATAAGCAATTAGAACCGGCCCTACCGAAGATTATTTAATTAATTCAGAAAAAGTTATTCCTTTGTTTTAACTTTGTCATATTGCTCGGATAATACTAATGGATTTAGGAGACAAATCTGTGCAATATGAATAAAGACACATTCTATCGGACAGACCCAGATCTGGTAAAAACCAATTTGTAAAGCGTCGAGAACAGATAGCGTGTAGCTTGTCTATCGGTCCTCTGTATGATACCTGGTTTTTGGAGAGTGGGCACGTTTTGCATGAAATAATTCTCGCCTCGTCGTTCGTTTATCGAACAATCCGACCTATGGCGAGTGCGTCCTCACGACGTTAAAATTCCGAAAGTACTTATGAACTACGGTATACCTCTCGGTGGGCTGGAATAACATGCTCGAGTCAATGTTCCCGCATACTTATGATTTGGCTTCAAGAGAAGAGAGAATAGGGTTATATAATATAACGCCACATACTCATAGCCCCACACTAGAAAACGTCGTGGGTGATATGAACAACACATGGAGACAAGGAACAAACCCAGACCGAGAAACAAAAAAAACTTATTCAATTTTCCGCCTCGCTGGGAATCGAACGCAGGACGATTCGAACGGCAATCCAGCATGCTAACCATTACACGCTGCAGCTTCTCAAACTAAAGCCTAGCCATCAGGTAACTTGTAAACATTAAAACAGTAAAATAAAAAGTTTAAAAACACCTCAATTCATCTGTAATAAATTTTCATGTGATGACGCAAATTGAGGTGAACAAAAGAAGATACGAGTTTCATTGTAAAACGAATTAATCAATATCGGATCTATACAGTCTGTACAGCTAAAAGCTTTATACGAGTATGACTGGCATGACCATACACCCAACAGACACGTTGAAGTATTACACGCCGTTCCTGCGTATTGAGCTACGTGAAAAATACGTAATACGACTTAGTAGTAGGCGTAACGAATGTCTAAATCCTTAGATTTTCCATTTATTAAAGGACTAATTCCTAATGTTACTTCTTGATTAAGTCTCAAAATATTTGGTAAACCCCTTAAATAAAACTGTGGATCTGTATATTATTCGTTATATTAGCGGTGTTACAAAACTACTTGTAACTAGCTATATACTTGTTGATATTATTTTAAAGTATGTCAATTTCACAAAATAGGTACTTCTTCCGAAAAAAATCGACATTATGTTCTTTATTAATTTAAAGAAATAATAGAAACGCTCTAAAATTAAGTCCAATCAAAGAACACAAAGACTTACGGCCGGTTTCTGAAAGGCTGATCAACGAAAAAATTAAAAAATTCACTGTCAAATCTATTGTCAAACGTCAATTGGGTTGCA
>DWJN01002718.1:0-14764 GCA_018248895.1 Carystus phorcus
TATATGGCAAAACAACGTTTGCTGGTTCATCTAGTAATTTATATGGCAAAACAAAGTTTGCTGGTTCATCTAGTAATTTATATGGCAAAACAACGTTTGCTGGTTCATCTAGAAGCAATATGGCTTGACACGCTGCCGTGTCAAGATTTATAGGTACTTATGTGCTACACAATTGATAAAAACTTTGAATACTTATACCATGTGTGGAAATTCCATAGCGCCAGGGGGCTCGCCACCAGACAGCCGCTGCGAGGTGGTGGGTATTGCACAGCTACGATGTCTCGTGTATGTTTGTCCGTCGTTTTCACAAACGTTTATAATACGTTCGTTTGCGACACACTCTGATAACAAACGAACAATATTGTGTATATGATTTTAAACTATTTTCATCGCGGACACTCAACATTTTAATTATAGCAGGTACTCACGATCTCTGCATTCTTATTATTCTTTTACCGATATTTCGACCCAGTTACATGGATCGTTACAGTCTCGCCGTGACCACAAAGAAAAAGAATAAAAAGAATACAGAGATCGTGAGAACCCGCTATAATTAAAATAATGAAGTTTATGTTTCTTTGCCTGCTTGATCGGTCTCGAACAAATTTAGTGCCATAAATTATTCACAAACTTTTTATGGGAAATGTCGAAAGCCTATCTTCTATCATAGTAGGCAGAATTTAGTTACGAAGACTCTAAGCACGATACAAAATACCTTGTGCATAAAATTGAATATTGTTTTCCCTTTGGACGAAGGTACTGTGAACGCAACGATTTCGTTGCTTCTTATGCGGATAAAAAGGCATAGTTTTATGGAAGCGAAGCGAGGAAAGTTTACTCAGATACGAGAAATTTAAAAACTTTACAGTTCAAACAATTATTGCTTCTATAACCATTCAAACGTCGCTTGCGCATATGTCAAGTACTTTACATATTTCTATGGCTGTGAATGACGGTGACCAATTACCATCACATGCCTTACCTGCTCGTTAATTACTACTAGTTAATTAGTCAAAATAAATAATAGATTAAAAAAATAAAATACGCTCTTTTGAAAAAGAAACTAAAAATATTTTTTTTATTGAAACAAAAAATTTAATTATTAAAAAAAGCGTAGGTTGCATGGTATCAATAGATCTATGAAAAACTCCACGCTTGTTAAAAACGTGCCTTTCCTCAAACCTTATTTACTGATTCTTCTACAAAGATGTAAGTTTCTTTAGTTATCGAATTCTTTTAATGTTTTCAAACCAAGAAACTTTCCTTTCTGCTTTTCTATATCCGTAGTATACAGGGCGAAGCCAGTTTCATGTAATTATCCGGAAATACTTGCAGATGTAGATTCTGCTTTTACCACCTGTCTTGATGTACTAAAAAAGCGTGTTAAAAAGTATAACGATCTTTCTCAGAGACCATTGTTTTACAGGCTATTGAATTTAACTTTCTTGAGAAATGTCGACAAGTAAAACGTTAGTAACAATAGCTAAAACCATTTAATTATACTCGTAGGTAAATTAAAAATGTATCGTTTCAATGATATTAACTCTCTCTACACAAATATACGTACACGTACAAACAAATATGTATGTTCTTACTCTAATAGATTTGTCCGACTCTGATAGTTACAGTTATGAAATACTGTATTCTATTTACAAGTGAAATTGTAGTGTATTTATGAACAATTAAGCATGTGAGTGTATTCACAATATGTATTTTGTATTCGATATTTCCTTACATTTTCGGTAGTGAGTTTTCATGTCTCGACAAAATTTTAAAGCTCTGGTTGAGTCATGAAAATTAAAACACTGTGACCGATGCAACATTTAAAGTGAAAATTTATTTAAATAATTATTTGTCATTACATTTATAATCCAACCAATATTTCGTTGTAACTATTCGGAACGTTACTTTAATTTTATTGAAGTAGATTGAATTTTGTATCAGAAAACCCAATGTAATTGCTAAAAATTTAAAAACGCAGCCGTTTTAGTCGCGATAACCGAGCCACGATAACAACGCTCTTTCACATTGTATGATAATTTGGTGAAAGTCGTAGACAAGAACAAGTTTTAAACTAAACTTGCCTCCAAAAGTTCCTTCTGCAATAATCTCGAACATTTCGCTTGGAACTAAATTCGTCAAAACTATGAGACTCTTGCTGATGTATGCCATGTTTAAGTCTTGTTTCTAGATTTGAATCATTTTGAATCGTTTCCTAAAATGCATATACTATATTCGTGTAACGATTTAATAACATATAATGTATGTACTTATATAGGAATATTAGAATTGTTATCATGTGTAATATGTTAATGGTCATAATGCAACAAGAAAAAGAAATGCACCTAGTAGCACAAAATTTTATTCAGAGGTTCTTTATATAGTGTTGAGAGCAGTAATGAGTTGTCCCTAAAGGGGTACTTTACATCAGTAAAGATGTAGATTTTTTTCAACACTTGAAATCGACCACGGACTTCCCACTTGTACGTCCAATATTTCCTATGACAAAATAGCAGGCTCTGGTAGTGCCAGTAAAATAGTACATTTTTTAATTACCTTTTTTAGATACCTTTTTAAGATTATTCTTAGTCGTGTGACGTATTGTAACTCGTAACATTAAACAAAGTAAGCAAAATTTTAGGCTTATGCAAGTAGCTGTTCAGGTTGTCAATTATTATTATAAATCAATTTCTTATTACCATAACTGTGATTAATTTACTTCTTTACTTAAAAATATAACGAGAACCAAAGGTACTTCAAAAAATGGTAATAGACGTTACTATACAGTCTTTAACATACTTTTGCAGAGAGTCGCCGGTAGAATAATCAACTATGTTCGACCAATCTGTCAAGGTGATCAAGTTCTACACGTCATGGAGTGCGGACATTATACATATATAACACAATTAAAAATTCATATAATTGTGGACCTCGAATTATATTTACATGTTTGTTTTCAGCTTAACAGCTTGTTAACTCTATTTGTACAATTAAACAAGATCACGAATAAAAAGTATGTAGTATTATATCGTAAAAATTATGCGAATTTACATGAGCTATATATTATAAAAACTTATTAGGGTGTTTACAAACAAGTTTGGGTTAACTACTATTTAATTGTTTGTCCAGTCTATGAGACTGTACGAAGTTAAGCATATTATAACAACTCGATTGTTCCTCAACTACTGAATAAAACGGTGAACAACTATCAACCGACTGATCTACTAAAATTGTGGCGTATTGACAAACACATTATCAACAAAATGATCGAATAAACAGTCTCGTAATCATTCTGGTGCCTAAATATCCAACACACAATGTGTTTCTTAAGATTTTTGGGGGTCTTAAGTGCAATATATGTATAATTAAATGTAATAAAATATTGATTTCTTAATTGAAATGAAAATACCGAGATAAACGACTGCATTTAAATAGAAATCATGCGCATTTCCATCGACTAAACTGTTTAACTGTGCGATAATTGTCAGACAACTCGAATCAATTATTCAGGTAATGTGAAAGTTTTATGTATGCGTCTGGCAAAAGTCGGATCGGCGGCGATTAAAAGAGGCCTACGTCAAGCAGTAGGTTTCAATAAACTGACCAAAAGTTCTTATTCTTATGAATCACATTGGCTATTAACCTTTTATTTATTTTACTAATCTTCTCAATCTACCAAAAGTTTGTAAACAGTAACTTTGCAATATTGCAACAGTATTGCTGTCAACTTATTATACATTAGTAGACCCAGCGAACTATCACCTTAGAACGTATCACCTATAACATTCATATAAGATTTATAATCAATACTCAGCTCCTATTGCTCTCAGCGTTATGTTATATAGCCTCAAGCCTTCCTCGATAACCTTACTATCCAACACAAAAAGTTTTTTTCAATTCGAAGCAGTAGCTCTTGAGATTAGTGCGTTCAAACAAACTCTTCAGCTTTATAATATTATTAGTATAGATTACATATGATGTGGCGTACAATATTACAAAATCTACCGATGAATTACGATTCATGTTAATATAATTGGTGTTGCTATTGCTAGATTTCTTGCTGCAAATACATATTGTACATATATAAACCAACAAGGAATTCCATAATTCGATACGTGGTACTACAACGCAGAATGCTTCAGTTATTATTTAGTAATTATATCAATGTGGCCTGACATAAGGTGTGAAGTAAGGATTTATAGTTACATCAAAACTAATATTATAAAGCTCGTCAGCTTTGTATTGACTTACTTTGTTTTTTGTTTGGTCGAACGCATTAATCTCAGGAACTACTGGTTAGAATGTAAAAAATATTTTTGTGTTGGATAGTCCATTTCCCAAGGAAGGCTATAGTATATTATAATTTAACGTAACGACCAATAGGAGCTAAGCATTGGTAAGATTTATTACAAAAACTGTAAAATCTTCCGAGGTGATATGAAGTTCGCCCGTTGTACTAGTATATTAGATATGGTGATTAAAATAGTCGAAAGGCACTCTACAAAACGTATTATAACTGTACGTCGAGTTAACCCCATTAAGTCTCTTATTATTAGCCTTTGTTAGATTAATCTTCATATCTGATTTCTAATAAATGCAGATAAAGTCGCTGATACGAGGTAACGTAATAATTTACGTAGTCTATACGAGTATGTTATGTAAATGTATTTATTCATGTTCGGCTTTCTTCCCAGAGACATTCGGTGTAGTGAAACTTCAAATGTTATGGACACCAAACGACGTACATGGTTGAATTATAATTCTCGGCCCGTATACACCACTTGCCGTCACGTACTATAGCTTAAGTGTTAGGTTTCGACTTAAGTTTTTATTTCAAAACATAAAAAGTGAATCATTTCCATAGTTTACCTCAGTGTAACTTCATTCTACTCTAATAATTAGAGACTTAATGGGTTTAATTCGCCGTGCCTTTATAATACGTTTTGTAGAGTGCCTTTCGACTTGTTTTTTGACCGTATCTAATATATGTAACTATAAATCCATCCTTACTTCACACCTTGTGTCAAGCCACATTGACACAACTACTTAACAATCTCTGAAGCATTCTGCTTTGTAGTACCACGTATCGAATTATGGAATTCCTTGTTCGCTTATATTATGTACAATAATTATGTATTTGCAATAAGAATTGTAGCAATAAAAACACCAATTACATTAACATGAATTGTAATTAATCTGAAAATTTCGGAATATTGTACGCTACATGTAATATATAATAAGTTGACAGCACTTTTCTTCTTGGAAAGTTTTGGCCTTCGGCTGCATAATAACTAACACTCGACAGAGGCATAAGCAACATGCACGGAAACAGATATTGGAACCATATTCTACAACTGCTGAATGCTAATAGTCAAGCAAATAAAGCCTTGTTCGTTAGGATCAATTTTATCTCATTTTAATAAACTTAAAAAAGAAACAAACTTATTGACGTTCCATTTTATGATTTTACATCCAGTACTATAAAGTTACTTGCAGAAACATAAAAGTAAATGATTATTCACATTGGCATTCACCGTGTTGAAAAAATAATCTGTCACGGATGTATCAAAACAACGAAAGAAATTCCAACGCAGATCTTGATGTCAATATTTAAATAAATAAATATTTTTAACATGTAAGAAACGCTCCCGAATTAATATTTGTAATATTCACGTGAAAATTACGTTTCGTAAAACACTGTGTTGGAGTAATATTATATTTATAGTACAAAAATAATTTAGTATGACGTAATAAAAATATAATTTAATGTTCAGCAGAATTTATTTAAATGATAGCGCATTAAAAGTTTCGTACCTTCTGATAAATTACTCCATCCATAACAGTGACAACTTTTGCCTCTCGTGCCATCTGCGTAATGAGACCTTCCTAAGAAATGCACACGATGGAATGTTATAACAGGATATTAGCTATGAGACTTCTACTTCCTTACTAATTCACTTATATCGTATTGATTAGCGCTACACCCTTGTCTGGCACGGATAGCTTACGGCACCTACCAATTTGACAAATTACACTAATGAGCTAAAGTAATTGAAGATACAGTTACTTTTTTACGTAGTTCTTCGGTAAACGAGCTGAATTCACCAATTGTTTATTGTCAACCTTGTACATCTGCAATATCAAAAGAATCTTAGACACAGTTGATAAATGATGAAGAAGAATGCGAAATCCCCAATACCTATTATTACTGAATTTCGAATTCACAATAGATTTTAGAAGGGGGTTAGATTTCAGCACGGTACATCTCAAGTTCGAGGCTGTTAGATGAATGGAACTTCTTATACCCGAAACATAACTATACTCGTTCGTTATAATTTTCAATTACACAATTTCGTACAGTCAATACTGTACGAAATGCATTTAAATGTTAGTTTAGTTTTTTAACATTAACACATATAAAAATATATTTTTTAAATATTCTCTACTCTTCAGCTCTTAGTAATCATGGAGAATTTTATGAATAAGATAAAATGATAAATTAGTCAAGATCGAATTGGCATTCTTCTCACGTCTGAGAACATTAGGAAAATCTCATGTGTCCGTGTTTCTTAAAAAGGTATTTTTTATTGTTAAGTAACAATTAGTTTAATTATTAAACAACATATGCGTGCAATATTCCTAACACCGTAAATGGGTAAGATATAACGCGCAATGAAACTTAACCCTATTTCGTTTCAAAGACGTAAAATTAAGAATATGGATAATTATGCTGAAAATTCACATACACTCACATAAACGGTAATAACAAAAGTTTGTGCTGAGTTTATGAAACAAGCACAACTTTTGCCAGCTAATCACACATCTTCGTCGGAATTTGGAATTTTCCACTGCGTGCTCGACAGCAAATGTATACCTGGTAGATGGTAAAATTTCTACCGAGCAGCAATTTTAACGCACGCCACTGTGCCAGTACTCGAAGTTGCGAACATTTTACTGAGAACTTTGGAAATTAAAAGCGCAAATAAAGTAATTTCTTTATTATGTGCTCACTTTGTAGTCATCAGATTTTTGTATGCTTAATATTACAATTCTATATATTTTAATCTATGAAAGGATCATTTAGATCACTATTATTGTTTGTATACTTTTCAATCGGATTGTATAGTATACAATTATGATTAGTTAATAATTCGTAAGTAATTCAAAGAGCGAATAGACTTGAAATTCCAAGTATTAAAAATACAGAATGTAGTGTACTAAAATGTTTAGTGGGATAACTTTGAGCAACAACAATTCTTGAAGACCGAGACTTGAGTACAAATTTGAGTTAGCAGTTATTTAAAACTACTAGCACGATAATGTTATAAAATGAGGGATAAAATTTATACAAAAAGTTCTAAATAGTTCTTTTTGTATAATGGTATAATATATGAAAATGACATAATTATAGTCAAATATATTAGCAGTATACATCCCTCATGGCAATCAAGACCATTAATTACTACATTTTACAATGAAACGACTATAATATTTACGATAATGTAATTTTTATTAGGATATTTCGCCCCAGTTGTATCATGATGACGGCTGAACTATTAGTACCAGCTAAAGTTTTATAATTGCTCACCTTGTATTAAATTTTCTTAAACTTAGTGTCTAGAATCATCTTAGTATTAACGAGTGCCTCCCGGTGTACAAATTTCAATCATAATCGTTATTGAAAGAAAATAAGAATTTACATGCATGTTGTAAACATTTTTTGCCTCTTATACATTCGTTAATTATATAGGTAAAGGTAAGTTATTGTAGCTATATCATTGTCGCTAGTTACGTTAATTTTTGTCGAACAAAATTTAATCGCATAAAATCTCATGATCTTTCGCCAATTATTTCTTTAAATAAAAGTAAATAAATTACAAGTTGTATTTTTGTTTTACTAGTTTATCGTTGACGTTACTTACTTTAGTATTTTTTTTAGTTTTTATGATGTTATCTAGTTTTTTCATTTCAGTTTTCAATAATTCGTGTTGAGTTAATAGCAATTTTATAAGCATTTTATGGAAATAAGTTGGATGACAGTGGATTGAGTTTAAATTTAGATATCCGATACGTCTAGGAGATCCATTTTCACTCGGACTCGTCGCACAGACTGTTAAGACTTATTTTATCTTGTAGGTAATATCTTTGAAACCTTTTGTTTTTATATTAATCTACGTATCAAGAACCTTCTTTTTCGTCTATTACAACTTTTTACGTTACATATACATATATATAACATACTTTTTTTTGTCCAATGAAAAACTCGATATCGTTTGTCTGTCGGTCACTGCTCCGAATGTAGTGCACGAAAATATATTTATTCCAGTTCAGTTAGATAATTTGATACCGGATACCGGATATAATTGAAATCATATTTGTTCGTATTAAAGAAAACATTTATCAAGGTTATAATGTGTCATACAAAATCCGGACCGTATCTCTACCCAGTAAGTATTGTTTAAAGGATAAATCAAGATGAAGTAGGAATATCGGCCGCAATATCAAAAAATATGTTATAAAAAACAAAAACGGAACAGCCTTGTCGGTGGCTCACAGGAAAATGTGTATGAAAATAATAATGCTTTACCTAGACTTTTTTCATAAACAAACTACGAGTGAATTTAATATGAATTCCTGGGATGCTTGCATACTGAACGAAAAGACAAGAAATTGATATTGCCAACATTGTTCTCCGACTAATACTCTTTATCTAAATAATATGTACATGTTTTGCCATCCACCGTTTTTACATTTACGTCACTTAGCAGAAATTTTCTACCTTGATTTGACGTTATTAATAACTCACTGTACCATTAATGAGATGCAGACATTTTTTTATGTGTATATGTCTCATATTATTATTATGTATTTTACAAAATAAATTCTCTGTATCATGTATGACCAGTCGATTGTAGCTACATATAGATTCAATCATAAAACAAAAATTTGATACTGAAAATATACTATAACTAACTAGAGCGACCCGATTAACTTCGTTTCGCGTACAGTCAATGAATCATAATTAACTTAACCTAAACTTTTTTTAATGATATTGTTTTTATTGATGAATATAATATGCCAATTTATTTTACTCCGGACGAAGACATATCTAAAAATTATAAAAATTTGTCTAGCCGCTTTGGGTTTAAAAAGCTGTAACTAACACGTCTTTATTATTTTATATATATGTATGAAAAATGTATGTATATAACGAATAAAAAATACGTGATCACTAACTATTTATTTAATAGTTTACTAACAATTAAATTTTATACTCATCTTTTTATTCAAATATAAAATGCTGCATGAATAACTGTACCCTCTGTTTTATTTTATTTTCGAAAAGTAATTAGTTGATCGGTCAGAGTTTTGAAAGTAAAAAGTAGATGTGATCTAAGTTGGCCCCTGCTCTATTTGATAGTAAAAACTACATACTGAAGTTTATATCACGTTATTTATGGAAGCGGTACAACAATAGACCGTAAAAAAAGCTTCTTTATCGGCTGGCAATGTATAGGCAATGCTTTAGTATTACATACGGCCAATAGCGGTGATGAAGACTTAACACCAAGTCGATGCAAACCTGAAATGACTACTGTTAAACATTTGCTCGCTATCTACGATTACATCTCATATAATTATAATGATATATATATGTATGCATGTATGTATATGTATATATACGAAATAGTATTATTTTTGGTAAAAGCTCTTTCAAATTACTATATTTTTTGTAAAAAAAATATATACGATATTCTTTCCGTTACCTTTTATAATTACTAAATTGATCATAACTATTCAGTTCGTGTATTTATCACTGAATTCCCCTAAACGGTTCAATCGATTTTGATGAATTTTGATTTTTTCCTAATGGATTCGAACATGTTTGAGATTTACAATTAGGTCCGATAGATTCTTGTTTTGTAGGATAAAATCTGTCTAATCCAATATAAGATTAAACTGATTTTGTCCTGCAATATATCCTGCAATATTTTTTTCTATTAGGGATCATATGTCGTTAAAATATGTAGTTCATACATACACTAGAGGTCCGATAGATGTTGTTGTCAACAAGTTGTTACAAATTCAACGTTTACTAAACCAATATTAACGATATTCAGACTCAAAACGTTTGATAATTAAGTTATGTATTCATGATTTCTAAATTAGCCATATTACATTTAAATTTACTATTTAAACGTTCCAATTAATGGATTTCAAAAATTACCTCATCATTCTAAATATGGATGTTAATAGATGAAAGTCAGAGAAACATTGACATTTACAAGTCGGCGGGTCAATTGAAATAAATATTTAATTACTACAATGTTACATATTACATTATTAAGCTCCAAGATTGTAAACGTAATTAGAGCGTACTGCTTAACATACGTTTAAATAACTGCATAGTAACCACAGCTAAACTATTCTAGACATCAATTCAAACGTATAGGAAAAGGGCATAGTAATAAAATATCAAAAGAGAGAAAACTATTTCGACCGTTTGTCATTTATTACTCGTATTACTAAATACAAATCTATTTTACATAAAGACTGCGACTTAATGTGTAAATTTATAGATGTAAACTTAGAAAAAAAGTAAACTTTTTCTAGGTCTCTTAGTATAAGGCTGAAATAAACGTAGGCCAGGTGCGAATTCAAAAACATTCCAGGTCTATCACTTTTTTACTTCACGGAAGGAAAATAAATTATGAATATAGATTCAGAATTCGTTTTCAACATTCCTTATGTAGTCTACATGTTTGTGTGTGTAAATATGTGTACAATTACATTTAGAGTACCGCACATAATAGATAAGGCAGTTTACCCGCAATAATGCATTAATACGTTTGCGTATAATTTAAGCTAAGTATTAACCTATAGGAACTACTAAATTTGATCTTTATATTTTTGTATCCAGCATGTGCAATATTCCGCGAAGAACGTCCCTGCAGTAACTTGGCACTTGTCTAAATATTAATTACATCATTAAAACAATCGAATCTTGTTTTAATTCCACTCGCATGACAGTGATGTTATAGTCAAACAACTGACTTTGGATTATTTTAAACTCGACTATAAAAGAGTTGAGAAAAATTATGGCCAAAATCCCGTCGATCTTGTTTTCGATTTCCTTGTCGAGCAAAACATGTATGTGTTCTCGGATTTTGAGTATTTGTGGATTCTCATTTGTGTCAATATCTTAATCAACAGAGGAAAACTTGTTGTGGGGTTAAGTACATACTCCATCGAATTAAATTGATGTACATCCAAGTGTGTCTGTTTAATTTTCATTCATTATTATTTCTTCTCGGTTTAAATGCGCTTTCTTTTCTTTAAAAAAAAACTAGAACGGTTCGTGTTTGGACTAGGGACTTTAGAATCAGATTTTTTTTCTTATTTCTTGGCCGCTGCGACATTAGTGTCGGCTTTTTTACTTATAAGTTAATGCTTTCGATCCCACCTTATGGTAAGCAATGATGCTGTCTTGGATTGGAAAGAGACTTACTTAGAAACTTAGAAGATGCCTGTTAATTGTCTTTGACATTGACCACTTATCATCTGGTGACTCATTTCATGTTGGTTTATATTTAAGAGTTTCTCTTTATTCTCCAAAACTTCAGATTTGTTCAAATTTAAAATGGTTTAATTCGGAGAATATTAGGTATTCTGACTAGATATTCATAAAATTTCGATAACGTTATCCAGATGTTTATAATAAAAAACGATGCCCGGAAACAATTCTAGGGTATAAAGTTTGGACAATTAAACAACCGTTATCATTAGTAGGTACCATTCAGTAGTTAATAATTGCGTGCGTAACTTGATAGTGATATAAATATATTTTTACTCTATTAAGAGTTTAAATAAAGGAACTTGTCTAAACTTGTGGAAATAAATTAGAAAAATGATAACAATAATGATATGCAGAATAGCTGGTATCATATGTGCCTGGTTAAATTATGAAACTTCGTCTGCGGTCGTTAATTGTATAGGTGATTGCCAGCGTTGATAGCAATATGTTTTTAAGCGCTTTTTTCTGTTAAAGTTACATCCAAGTACCGCATGATATTATCATCGTTGCATAGAAGACTTTAAGTCGTGTCAACATCGGCTACCATGAGAAAGATATGTGGATTTACTACAAATCTCATCAATCCTTGACAGAGTAAAATCACTGGGAATAGATCGCTGTAGGCCCCATAAATTACGTAGCAGATACACATTCTGCATTGGCTCACTAATGGATTGAAGTCTTTTCAGGTCATGTATTAAGAAAATCGAAGCTGAATTGATGATTATGCACTACATTTAATATATAAGTCATTAGTGCATAATGAATACCATTTTTTAAGTTTACACCAAATCTAAACCAAAACTAAGATTTTAGCAGATAATGGTTCTATTTTTACATGCAATCTAACAATATATCTACTGTCGTTTTAAAATTGATGAATTGCACCTTGGTAGGAATATTCATATTTATAAAATGTTAAATAGCTTTAAGTTGCATACTTTATAGCAGTAGACTGTGGGCTTAGTTGTATTCTAGGCTGGCCGTGCAATGTTTTAATCACCTACTTAGTAACTTAGGTACAACAATGATTGGCAAAACACGGATAGGGATTTTTTCTCTCCCTTCATACCATTCACCTATATTTAGGAACGCTTTTAAAGTGTAGTAATAACATTAGAGCTTATTTATACTACTTACGTATTTAATGTAATCAAGCGACCTAAAAAGCGCTAAAAACACAAATTTTTATTGATACGTAAACTGAAATAATAAAATATCATGAATAAAAATTTTAGTACAATATTACATACCTAGAATCAAACTTGTGGCCGTCGTCTAGCGTTCCGGTATAGTGCATGGTCAGCATATCGCCTTGTTTAGATTTCTCAGTACATCCTTCTGGTACGCTGACTACGTCGACCTTAAGTTCGGTGACCTCAGGACCGGCAAACGTAGCCCCAGCTAACGCCAAAACTACAAGTACGCAGCGCAGCGTCATGGTGAAGTTACGAAAAGTTATTGGTCAAACAGTAAATGCGCGCGCTCCCGACGGCAGATGAGAACGAACTGACTGAACTGAACATTTTCATTCCGCTAACTTTGAAATTCGTATAAACTTTACTGTTTGCCGCGCCTGTACAGTGCTATCAACCAGGTTGTTGCGTCTCTTTTTGTTTAAGTGTATAGTTAACATCAGAGTGAGATAAGTATATTTTCGATAGTGCATTAGGTGTGGGTGACGCGGCTCCTCATCGCGATTGCCACGCACGCGAATGCGAACGATGACGTGATCTCCACATTCGCGCCAAGCGCGCTCTGTTCCACTTTTACCTAAAAGTTGGAGGCAACTTTTAAAATTCATTATCAATTACCTATCTCCATGAATATCTTACGTGTATAGAGCCCAACTTTCGACCCGTAATGCAAGGGTAGGTACGTAACCAAGTTAATATCACAGGCAAGGTATATTAGGAGTAGATTGAATAGGTATCAACTTAGTGAGTAGCTATGCTGCTAGTAGGGAATGTTATTATTTACTATAAATTAATTTTCTATTACTTATGGCAACTGGAAGTTCGATTACATAATAATTTATTGCTTTATTGTGTACAATATTAGCTTCATAACTAACAGAAACTATAGTAGGTTATTACGAGTACATATAATAAATAGATTATAGAGCTTTGTTAATAAGGAACGCACTTATTATTGTTTTGTACATTATGTACTGCTTGCCTATAAATTTTGTTTTTAATTAATGTCCCCATCTTCTTATACGTACTTGGTATACATCAAATTGAATTATTAGAATATTGTGGATACAATTTCCTTCATTCTTTTTCTATTCTATAGGTTGTGGTTGTCACGTGGTCCCATTTAAATTCGAGCGATATCTGACGAATAGTTTTTGAGATTTTCCTAATAATACGCGATACTTGATGTCTTCAGAATTGGAATGTTTAACACGGCTTATTTAATTTAAAGCGGTTTTATTTATTTTTAGACACTGACCCTGGGTGATGGTATACAAGAGTGGTAAGCGAAGAAATAAAAGAGAATACTATATTTTTATACATACCATTATAATTATACATAAATTACATATACATATTAGTATAATACATACATAATATAGTAAAAGAATTTTCAATAATCCACTACAATGTGGTAGAAGATACACTTTTAGATTGTTAGACGAACGTAGGTATTTCCCACGCGTAGTGCAGATACCGAAATTTTTCCTTAAGATTATGTAGATGTAGGTTCGTTTTAAAAAAGAAAACAAAGCAGGAAAATTTTAGAGACGCCTTTGACGAATAGTGAGCAATGCTGGCTATGATAACTTGTTATGTGACCAAACATTAACTTATAACTAATAAAAAAAAACTTGCGAAATTCGAAAATAGAACAAATACAGTTCTTGAGCAAACGCTCTCGTTTGTCTAGAAGTTCTTCGTTTAATCCCAGGTATCACACATTAGTACAACCAATGATAATATGTAAATACTTAAAATGCATAAATATACTTTGTCAAATTAAATTTGTTGTCCAACTTTTATTGGAATAGGTTCCCCTATCACAAGCTTCCATATTGTTTTAAAGGTAGGTCCTAGCAACGATGTATAAATTGTGCTCATGGATAATCACTACATACAATAAAACAAAGTCTCTTTCTCTGTCCCTATATCCCTATGTATGCTTAAATCTTTAAAACTACGCAACGGATTTTGATGCGGTTTTTTTAAT
>DWJN01002719.1:0-14763 GCA_018248895.1 Carystus phorcus
GTAATTGAAGATCGTTAAATTTTGTTTTATTTGATTTTACCTCGCTGCTTCCAAACTTTTGAACGGTAGTGTATGTATGTTCGTTCGCGCGAAATCTTACAACTCGATTTTGAAGCACATATCTTTAACCGCTAATATAATATTATATATAAATAAAAAAGTTTGTTGTGAGATTTACCTGTGTAGATACACAAGTAAATTAAATAACTTGATATGATTAATTTTAATTTTCCAAACAAAGTAAATACGAATATATAAATCTCGGCACCTTTTTATACCTATTTAAAATAATAAAGAAATTTTATATTTATATATTGAAAATTTTAAAATATATAACAGTCCTTAATCAGAAACCCAAAGAGACACTTGGTACTCTTATTGTCCGCGGCATTAATGAACATACCACACTTGCCTTCTATTTATCTAAAAGGTAGAAAAATCGATAGTACCCTAAATAATGCCGCGTTTTTTTTATTTTTTTATTTATTTATTAAAAGTTAATGCTTGACGTCAACTCCACGTGGTGGTAAGTGGTGAGGATGTCTAAGGTGGTGGACGCATTAACTTAGTAAAAGCCTATTCACTCGCCTCGTTCTAAAATACACCCAAAAGTTTATCCGTGTTTACTGCCATAGAAAAGTCCACTGCATCTCCTCACACGTCAAGCTAGAACCTCACACGGACGCACGATATCAGTAAACACACGCAGACACGGGCGAGCGGTCTACGAACGAGCATGTTATTCACGCGCGTATTTCACGGTGTTAGCGCGTAACGTTGTTTTATTGTGCCCGTGTTTACATTGTCGGGAACGTCTTCAATACCCCGTCGCGGCAAGGTCGGACGCCACGTGCGGCGGTTTATGACACTACACGCTCCGACTACGCCGACGTCCGCGTCCTTGGCGAAATTTTAAATTAATTTTATCCATCGTCTGACGCGAATCTACTCTCCGTGTTGATCTTGCGATTTTTGTCGGTTAAATTAAATATACGATATTCATGTGTTAATAGCTATCCAACGAACAAGTGACTTTAGTTATCATCAACTACATCATATACATCAACGTCAATCATCACTATTACAGCTCAAATGTCACACACTTGGACTAACTCACTTTCGATATTGTAACAATGGTAGATACGTACAAGGCAATTGGCAGACTTCACCTGATTATTAGTGGTTACTGTTGTCCGTAGTTGTTCAAATATAAATCATTTTACAGTCGAATTAAAATCGTACTAGTTAGCAGGATAGTATGATTAATTGTTTTAATTTCACTTCATAAACTATTGCCTTTTCCCGATTACCGAACACAAGCAAGTATTAGTACGACGTATACGACGTAACACCAATTTGATATGCAAAATATCTTAAAATGGAAACTCCCTAAAATGTATTTTGAACAATTTATATTATTCTATTTTTATTTCTAATATTTTAAAGTCAAATTATATTACCCTATATTCATTGTTTGTAACAAACAAAACCTACCTAGTGACGCATCGGCTTTGCAATTAGAAATACTGTTCGAACATTTTCCTGTTGTATCATTAAGGTTAAATCTGCCTATTGTTCTACATACGAGTCGCATTTAGTATCAAAATAATTATTAATTTTGTTTTTACAATTCATTTGGAAACAATAATTCATAAATTATTGTCTACGCCCCCGTGGAACCAACGCCACATCTACGCAGTTATCCACTAGTTCTAAGATACAATTCTCAAGGATAATAATTCTGACGTGTAATCTTTTATTATTTCACTGAAATTTATTCAGTCATATAATCCAAGAGCTTTACTTTATGTTGTGCATTACACTCTCCAAAGACCAGACAGGTCATCTATTTGTCAGACATCTCCTTCATTTATTGATTTTCATAATATTTTAAGGAATAAAATTAGTAAAGCATATCAATTGAAATAAATTGTATTAAAATAAACAGTATTTATACTTAAGTTAAAATACTTTTTATTTAAGTTAAAACTTAAGTACATCAAGTGAAAAAAATTCGACGCGAGCTTTCTTTATAAAGTAGTTTAACAGTAATAATAATCTTAAAGCAAAATATGCTGACGCCAACACGTCACCGCACGTACGGCAACTGCCGCAGCCATAAAACTGCCATAACTCGCAATTACGTGTCATAACTCGACACAACCAATGAGGTGTTGTTATGTAAAGAACAAATTGAATGAATTACGAGCTACTTCGTAACAAAACTTCATAAAGAACAGTGTTAAAAGTTATATATTCCAACTTGCATTAAATTTGTATTCAAGTGACGTCAGTCCTAGCCCCACCCCCAATGCCTATTGTTAAATTGCGCTACCTAAAATAACTCTTCGTGTAGTATTACGAAAAATCACTGATGATGATAATTAGACAAAACAAAGTACCAAGCTATAATTTACGATTACCCAAAAAGGGAAATCAAAACTAATAAATCATGCCCATGCGATTGAATTAATTCGCTGAGTAAACTTAATACAACGCAGACACGGACGATCTAATCCGACCGCAAAATTCCTATTACCAAAACAACACCAAGGTCGGAGATAAACCCGTGCCTGATTTTAGTGCAACAAAAATAACTACAGAAGAATAGGACTAGCAGACAATAGCGTGTTTCAGGCCCACAATGAAATAGCCTTGTGTAATGTGACAGGCAGAGTAAGGCAAACATGGTAAAGGTCGACAGCCGCACTGGAAAGAAACAACAATGGCCCGAAACGTTGCACTTGTGTCATTAACGTCCGTCGTACATCAAACAATATCAAACATAACCTTTGTTGAAGGGCGTCCTCCAATCAATAGGTCGAAGGGTATCATAGACGAATATGCAATTGCAAAGAACATCGAAAGCGTTGTTTGCACCTAAAAATCGTTAATCACAAAATTTTACATAGCATATTCAATAAAAAGTAAAATAATAGATATTTTAATTGCAATAAAATCGCGCTATTAAGTAATAAAATAGTACGGATAAAAGACTATAAAATGATACCAAAAGTAAAGATAACATAATTTTAGTGTTTAAACTTAATTGTAATAGTAAATCGAATCAATTTTAAAATTAAATACAATAACAGAAAATAGAAAAAAAATTAAACGTAGATACGGTATAAAGCATTGGGCATTAACATGTTTTCACCCTAGTAAATCACAGCGACCCTGAAAAACGGAAATAAAAGGTCGACTAAGGAAATTATGGGAAAACGGTTTCCATCCACGAGAAATTACTCCATTAAGTTATATGCGAATTGCAGTAGAAAGTTGTGTATTATTCTGCTAGAGAAAACCGTGTCATAGTAATGAATGTGATTTCAGTCACCGAGATATTGTGATGCCTTTCTTGAATAATGACATTACATCAAATCAAATTTACTTTAAATAAAATAATAATATAAATAGACAAAGATGGAATTGTAGCGAGATTGACCCAATATTAAATCTAAATCGTTTTTATCCAGTAAGAATTTATTGTATTGGTTACTATATACTGTTCAGTTTTCAAGAAAGTTTCCATGATCTTATACATGTTATATTTCGTCTTTAGTTTTATGTAAAGTCGTCATAAATTAGTTTTCAGTTTACACTTGACCGTGACAATAAGTTCTATCAATCATAATGTTTACCATGTTATTATCGACACTTTTATCTCCCTCGCCAGTGCTACGCTAATAGACAGCGAAACAAATAGCAACTACACCTTAAATAAACAACACTCAGCTCGTGAACAAAATAATATTTTAACCCATTTGTTCCGTCATGCTTCTACACGATGATTTAAAACGACTCCTATCACTACTCTTGAAACTAAGGAAGCTTAAGGCGTTATCATACTATTCTAGAATGATTTCAACCTGGGTAACTTATATATTAATTTTCTGTGAATTAATATGCGAAAGTTAACAGAAAGAAAATTTCCAGAAGTACATTTTATATTTAGATTTTTAGATTTATAAAGAAATTACAAAAGAATAGGAAAATGAGAAAAACTATATTTATGAAATGTCAATCAAAAGTTACAACTAAACTGAAGATATACCGTAGGTACATATAAGAGTGATTCAGCTTTCTTTGAATCAATGTGTTTTCAAGGTCTCTTTAAATGAACTGTCGATAATATTCGTCAGAAACACGACAAGTGCACTAATCTGGTTGTAGATACGGATGGAGATAAATAAATGTGTCGATGTTATCTCAGACTGTTTTAACAAAAACGTACATATTATAGTGAAACATTAAAACAAAAGGTCAAGGCTGATGTGCACCTGACTCAATATCGACGTTATTGTAGTTGATTTCGTGACAGATAATTAACTGGTAAATATTCAATGGCTCTGTATAGATGAAATTAGATAAAGGCTACGCGATTGTTCCGATTGTCTGATTATATCTAATATTTTATAAAGTATCAGATACTCAGTTAAACATTAATATACATAAAAAAGATAAAATCATATATTTTAAAGGTGAATACGGTTAAAATATATCATACAGTGAACATTTATAAGTAATGATAAAATTACTCATATTAACGTTCAAAAGGTCACTTGATTTAGAGCTAAAGATTTCTGATGCGTGAGTGTGTGAATAGACTCCATATCTATTTAATATGCCGTTGAAAAATAATAATGAATCCTTTTAAGATGCGTTTCGTGTTATAGTGGCTAACACTTATTAGCCCTTAGATACTCCCTCCGTCTTGTCAGTCCAAACCATCCTCATCCGCACGTGGTGCATCCTGCTCAACAAAGGATGAGGCTATTGAAAACGGTGCCTCTAAAGGTAGCGAGACTCTGTAGACCTAAATAGGTTCCTCCTTTTTGGCCGGCAACGCATCGTTATTGATTGTATTACTAAGGTCCATGTTCAACATTGATCATTTACTATTAGGCAGTTCATCTTTTCATTTGTCAGCTGTTAACATAAGTAAAAACGATTGCTTACACGGTGAGCGTGTATATGTATATGCAATACATATTGACATTGACTAAGCCGATGTCCTTGTTGAGAACAAAGTAACACTCGTAACGAACGAGAAATGGTTCATTAAATGATTTTGTATTGTTACGGGTTCGGCGTATATCATAAAAGAGGAGCTGACATTTAGAGGCTTAACTTTAATTAATAAGCCATGACTTTTATTGTACCTACACATTTTAGTATAAACATTTTTTTTATCAGTATAGAAAATAAACAGCAATTTTCCAAAGTTATGCTGGCAAGCGCAAAGTTCATTTGGACTTCACTCGGCAATGCAGATTTCAGAATTACCTTAGTAAATAAAATAAATGAAAGGAACAAATCTATGTAACCGTATATATAAATCTGATCTTTAACAGGTTTTTTCGATATTTTATTACAATAGTATTAAATACTTTTACAATCTTTAAATGACCCTTCAGTACAAAACTGGTCCTAAAAATTTGATATCTTTATAAAAAGTAGTAACGTTTATCGCAAAAGCTAATGTCCGATATTTACAACTAATCTTAACGCTGCGATAAAATTATACAATTTTATCAACATTTCTAACATTTTGTTTTTTAAAATAAGAATATTTTAGTCTGTGTGTCATAATTGTATTATGAACTCGTAAACGCATCGCATGAGAAAGATTGTACCTTAATATCGAGTCTCTAAAAACATTCGGACAGACTTTTTGAATTGTCAATCTTGTTTTCTAAACCGATTTATACAAAACAAACACTGAACATTACTTTGAATCAATTTATCAGTGAATTAGTGGAAGTAATCAACCAAAAAATAAATCGCCAAACAAAAATTGTTACCCAATCTACTGTGTTAATACATACTGCAATAATAATTATACTCAAAAATGTTTTCTTGATTTTAATTATATTATACATATAATAACCCATAAAAAATTGTGTTAAAATATACACGAATCTATTATTACATAATCAATGAGATCCTTATCGAAAACAGCAACACTACGAAGTCAATAGGCATTAGACGTAAGAATGTAACAATATCTTTCGCTATCGTAGATGAGCCTGTGGCTACTGATGCCGTATCGATGCGATAAAATAAATTATGATTTATAACCAAAATTACGATAGCGACCCTGTCAATGTCATAACAAAGTCACCTGATGTATTTTGGGGCTTAACTTTACGTCATTGTTATTTTAAATGTCTGGGTAAAACAAGAACATTTTATATTTTGCTGGAGGAAAACTTTATTTATACGACGGTCAGAACGCCAAATAAAATAATATTGTTTCTATATTGTTCTTTTAATATAGTATTTTGTTCGCTATTGCGCCGAGGACGCTTCAAGATTTCAATTAGAACATTCAAATTCAGAAGTACTTGTATAATTAGTCGCGTATCGTCTATAATCTGCACCCAGACGTTGCTTTTGTAAACATCGGCACAATGGCCAACCCGTAACTAACCGAAAGCTGTTCGACCACAATGGAAAGTTGCGTTCGCGAGTTACGTAAATAACTACGCAGTTTAAGTGAACACGTTTCTGAATATGTTTTTTTTTCAACGAATCAACCTACATTGTTATTAACATTATCGATACTAATTATATTTCTAAGAACTGAACAACAAATGAGTTAAGTATGTAAGCAAAATTATCGCATCACAAGTTTTCCACAATACAACACACAGTAAACAGTAAAGGAAAACAGGCGTTATTATCTCGAGGATCGAGCAGAAGCGCTTGGTAATGATGCATTCCAGTGTACGTAGTACTTGGCGTCGAAATAAAACGAAATATTTCAGGACATGATGGTTTTTATTGTACAAAAATAGTGTGCAAGCGTGTAACTCGTGCCTCACGACGTACACAAACAAAATATTAAACCTATATAATTTTATGTATAAAATGCATTCACTCAGTAAGTTAGACATAGCCTATTTTGTTTACAATATTATAGTGAGGTGTATCGTTGAGTTTCACAATTACTAATGGGGCTCGCCCTTTCTTGATCCCACCACTGCGGGCTCGACGTTGTCGGGGTCTAATTTCTACACCCTCTTCTGCCCAACGGTTGTAACCACCATTTAAATTAAGATATACATTCCCTGCATATTAGATTTTTACTTTGTAAGAGCAGGCAATGACAATTTTTCCCCTCTTAATTAAAGCAGGCATCTCGTTTTTTAATTTCAAATAAAATAAATGAAAGAGAACCGACACCCAAAATCAATAAGACCCGGTTTGACTAACGTAATCGACAAGGTCCCACTGACACGCAATAAAGTCAAAATTTTAAGTAGATAAGAATGCCGTATTATCTCCTCTACGTCGAGCCTAGCGTATAGAAAAAGTGAAGCAAGAACTAATTTATCATTCCGTCCCACGCATACGCCAACCAATATAAGCAAACACAACATAAAAATAAGAAATATAAGAAATACGAAACATCCCATGGAGTGTAAAACCCAACGATAGCGACGCGGCAACGACGGATGCCCCGACGTATGTATCCACGAATAACTTAGTTATATTCACATTATCTACATTATGGAACTTTATCTGGTAGCATCATGTTTGGACCCCTGCTTAAAGTAAAAGTAGAAATTACCAAAAAAGCAACTATAATAAGGTTAATAATTATTGATTCGCCGTTCATAGTTTGCTACATTACATTTAAGAAACGAACATACAGCGTTGAACATTGAAGACAGGTAACGTAAAATAAATCCATGTTTCCATGGTCGTTGTCTCCACTATGTACATTATAACGAAATATATGGCAATTTTCAGATCCGGTAACCTTTGATAGTACATCACTAACATTAAGTTGACGGATAAATATTATATAGATGATGGCCTACATGTTAAAACAAGGAAGCCCACGCGGATCTGTATGTTATGCAAACCATGTCAATTTAGGTTAGAGCCATTAGCGGACCTAATGAAGTGAACGACCTAAGCGGCTTGTTCAACAAACACAGATAACGCAGGCGGTAAAATAAAAAAAAAACCAACTAACGTGGCCTGTTATCACCACTGCACCTTTTATGTAACATATAAAGTACACAACGCTCGAGGATTACAATTTAAAAGTGGTTCCTAGAATTCGGGCACAATTTAATACTGATATAAAACAGAAAATTTACTCTTAGCATTAACAACAATTAACTAATACAGACTGTATGAGAAATTATTAATATTAATATTCCATGTCAGTCACATAAATTAAGTAGTGTTCGGACAATGATACGAAAGGACTGTAATATGATTAATAAAACATAATGATTTGTACATGAATTAGAAGCGGACGTAATAATTAATGACAGTATCAATGAACACTAACGATGCAGACGATTTTAATGACTTAATAATAGAACCGTCCGAATGTTACGACCACTTGAAAAAATTACGTATAGGAGAGATCTAATAATTGCTTATAAACATTAAACTACATTGAGAAAACGCATACTTTTGAAATTTTAATGTTCAAATTATATTAGAAATGTGGAACAGTTGTTCAAATTACGTTAATACGACACTGAACGCAGTCTTTCATACATAAAAAGGCGTTTAAGGTAAAAGTGAGCCAAGAGCCATTAGGAGTGAGTACAAAAAAAAGTCATTAGCACTATGAACCGGTGCACACGAGGCGCCACCCGGAACGAGTGGCGCGGTGAAAACCGCGGGAAACCGCAACGTTAAGAACACCGCCGCACTCGCAGAACCGTGTCAGTAGTGTGAAACGCTAATTGCGCACGAGTTAGGGCAGCAGATACGCCGCCGCAGGTAATCGCGGCCCGGATCACTCTAACTACCACCATCGTGTGCCTATTCCTTTACAACCGTCATTAAATGCCGACAATCGTTTTCATATTCTACATTTATACTTCTAGGTTACTACATGTAAACCACTGTGAGCCGGCGAATCATAATTTGAACACATCCAGACAAAGCTCCATTTCAGCTTCCTAAGCTAATGTTAATAATAAATTAATTATAGAATCTACAGGAAACCGATTCGGAGATCTCAATTTTTGGGTCGCTATGAGACGCTCCGTGTTTGCCTCGCTGTGACAATTTGAGTCCAGCTCAAATGGCGAGCGTGAGCTCCCTGGACTGACGACACACGCATCCAATTAGCATAAACCGTAATTTGATCACAAGAGCCTTAGGCAGTAACTAAGGTTAAATCACAAATGCTGCGCGGGGCCTCACCGCTTTTAAGCGCAGGCGAGAACCCCGACTTCACTTCCTCAATTTTTTTGTCACCCGACACGAGTCTGTCACCATTCACTGCACTGTTTACTTTTAAATCGCAGGTCGCGATTTTACATCTGTTCACGGCACTTTCACTTTTATCGCTGAAGAAAGAACGGCGGTCAGAGTTTATAGCCGGTGGCGAGGTCGAAAAAATTTTAATTTCCAGGTCGCGATGACCATTCATTGATGTGACAATTTCCGAAGATATTTCTAAAGCCAGCGGTGATCGCGGTTCCGGGGAATTTGGTCGTTTTGCAGGGAACAAAGAATACAAATTAGGGAATGAAAGCGCATCACCAGCGCTAACGTCACGTCTTTGAGGAACACGGGATGAGGGGTCACTCCAACTACGCCTTAACGTCGTATCTACACCTCGTCTACCTAGAGGTCCAACAACTTTCATCGAATCTTCTAATTTCGTGGGTGCAAAATCGCCACTGGAATTTTCGTCGAGCAAATCCGCGATAGAATCCGCATCCCATATTTGTCCCACAGGGTCACAATAACGACACTGACAAGAACTGACGGCTGATTCTGATGGCGAAACTGCTTCTGCCAGTCCAAAACGAGTGGCTTCAAACGCTTCACCTAATGCGTTCACTCTGTAGGTCTCCGGCGATGGATCCGGATACTCTAACACTTTCACATCTAATCGATATGGTAATGGAATCTCTCGAGAAAAAGATTCGTCATACATGCCGCGCGGCATAGATCCCATATTTGAAACCACACAGTGATCGACTTCACCGAGATCTAGTCCGGTAGTATTTAAATCATGAGGAACGATATTATTAGGTTTCCTATCCTTTTTGCGTCTTTTACGAGGTTTTATTATTCTCGGCAACATCGTTTCAGAATTTGTAGAGCCGGAACTTTCATCGCTAGCAACACTAACTGCATCCGTGTTGTTGTTATTATTGTTACGACCGTTCCGTGTCGTACGCGCTTGCTGTTGTTGATTTCGCGTTCTTACACCTTCGGGAACGTCACATCTATCTCTTGTCGTGTGGTCGATATGTCCAGGTGGTCGGTGGTTGCGTTGTTCTGGTACGGTGGTATACTTTCTTCGATCATGTCGATTCTGTATGATGAGAGGTGCACCCTGAGCCTGTATCGCCAGTTTAGAGACGGGTGTGTGCCGAGGCGGCGGAGTCCTACCGGCCATGGAGATGAGCGGCGCTCCGAGCCATGTGTTCGGATGTGGAACACCATAAGGCGGGTAATACGGTGGTGGGTAACCCGGTGCAGTGGCTGCATAATGAGGGCGAGGGGGTTCGCGGCGCCCGAGGGCGGCGCGCTCGCCCGGACTCATATCGTCGTCAGGTTCGTTTAACCCATATTCGAAAAAGTTACGTTCACTGTCACGGTAAAAGTCCGAGTTGCGACGCGATGTCGTAATCGTAGACTAACATCGGAGGCGCGTCGGGAGTGGTCGCGAGCGTGCGCCGCGATAGTCGGCAGAGGACTGGAGTGAATGACGCGAGCCGGCCGCGGCCGCGATTGCCGGGTGGGAGTGCCGCTGCGGCGCACCACGCGACTATCACCGGCGTCGATGCACCGGAAAGCTTTACAACCCTAATCGCTCCGCAATTAAAACGTTGTTTACTTTCCTGGCGGTCTAAAAAATAATACACTCACATTGTGTCTTGCCAGATTTTAAACATGCTTGTCTGGCAGATAAGATTGTTTAAAGAGCGCCGGTTTAAGAGCATAGGATGTTTGGATATTATATAGTCGTTCCCAATGGTTTTAATCGTTTGCAACCGTACATATTAATAAATTTAGATTTTCGTGCATGATAATATTCGTATAGTATTAACTTACTGTACATCATAGAAGTATTAGAAAACAGTTTCCATAGCTTACCTGAAAAGAAAATAACGTAATTAAAATTTATATCATTATAAATAAACAATAGTAAACAACAATAATTTGAAGGCAAACGTATTACAAATATAGAACCGCGTCATATTATCTTAGATCATTAACAAAGTTGTGACGAAATATTTAAGTTTATTTTGCTGGCCAATATAATAAAAAACATAAACGTAGAAGAAACTACCTTGCGTTTAATAATTACTTGACCGAGGATTAAAATATATATATTTCAAAAATACCGTATAAAAAAGGGCTACTTAAATTAATAATCAATGTGCGAGTAGTTAACTTAATAACATTATGTTTACCTCAATAAGAATTATTGTAACTAAAATTGATAATGATTCTATTTATTTTTACATTGATCGATTGTTTACTGTTTCACAAAATACACTGAATGATACTTCACAGACTTATCCAGCATCCAAGTTTAAAAGTGTTATTGATCAAAGAGAATAAGATGTTAGCCCAAACAGAATGCTCTCGACAAAAGTCAACCTCAATTTTATCTAAAAATAAGAACCGGAATCCGAGATTACCGTAGCACTTTATCAGCACACGTTTTATAACGCTTTCCTTTAAACGAATACGAGAGACTAATACTTGCGTAGTTCGTCTCGAAACATGACGATAATAAACGAAATATAATACAAAATGTCGTTCATAAATAAGTTTATTATACGTAGGCACGTTTCTGAAATATATGTTTCAATGATTCATATTAACGTCGAATCTTAAATGTCCTAAGTTCTCAAAGACAGTTAGCATTTTTCTTTATTAATTAGTGAATATAATGAGACTTAACATAGTGGTAATAACGAACAGTCACCTACCCGGTACGTACGCATCGACCTTTTGCCTGTTCAAGCCCACAGGGACGGGTGAAAGTGAACTTGATGAGTCACACGAGTGTCTCGATAAACGTAGAGTTCGTTGATATAATCATATTCGTGTATTGCTTGTCCTGGCGAATAGGTACATGATTTTGTTCGATGGCCAAATATAAGTAGATATTGCTTTTCGACACAACGGAGTTCAGATATTCCAAATAGATCCAAGAATAAAAGAATAACTCTTTCTTCTAACTTAATCCCGATATATTTTATGAATGTGAAACAATTAATCTGCCATACTTTAACATTCCAACTTGAAATAACAGCTATTGATTTTGGTTAAAAATTACTACCTATGTATTACATATGTACGTATTAAGATTCATGTTTGTCTTTTTTGTAGTTTTTGCAGATAAACCGAAAAAACAAAATATCGTTTATTAGTATAGCTTTCTAATGTGTAATTATTATAAAAAAAAAAAACTTATAAAAAACAAATGCAATTCCAATCAAAAATTATTTCCCCTTCGGTAATTTGAATTTTCAAAAGATTGAAGTATAGAGCCATAGAAACTGTGTTATAACATAGTTCCGTTTTGCTAAATATTCACTAGTAAAAACACACATCTTTTACCTTAATCCTATACAATAACTACAAACAAACCGCAGTTTTATTTACACTAACAGAATTATCACAATTACTAATATTTATACCTATCATCATGTTCATAAAAACACTTCATAAACATTATCGGTTAGTGAACAAAAACAATTTCCATTAATTTAGTTATCTTTAAAATGTAAAAGACATAATTTATGCGTTCCGAGAAATAAATAGACGAGCTTGCAGTCCATTAGTGATCCTAATACTAAATATAATATTAAAAATTTAAACTGAATAAACGTTAAATTTGTAACTTCGCGGTTGACCTAAATCGCACTCATGAAAAGTGTAATAGAACAGGTCAAGGATGGTGTACGTTTGCCAAGAAAGTGGCTATTAACTCTCGCCTTGAAGATAGTAAGGTTATAAAGAACGAGAATGTCGGAAGAGAATTCGATCTTGATAGCTGCAATGGACGAGATTACCAAACTCCTACATCCAATGGGAATACGAAAACCGAAAACAGTTAAAAGCAGTAATTTCATTACCACCTTCACTCGAATCTTAAGAGATACAGTGATTTATGCTAATGGCGAATGTAACGATTCTGGTCGCAGGAAATGTAAATAACTAAGGTCTCTTATTTAGCAACAGAAATGATATCATCGTAATGCATAGCCATGGCCTGGTTGAATAAGTCTTAAAATTGAAGTGACTGTACAATTGAAACTCCAAAGGATTGTATGTTGGGATATTATAAAGGATCGTACGTAAGGAAATAAAGATTTATGTATATTATTGCTGTTACAAATCATGTAGCCTGTATTCAATGACTACTACATTGATTCAGGCAACTTGCTATAGTTTCCAGTTGCAAAGTGCAACGCTCTCGCTTTCACTGCTATTTCCAACCCAAGCTACTTTGTAGCTTACTGAATCCCAGTTTATTATTGGCGTGCGCAGACTAATGTCACCCTTACATCTAAGACGGTTGCAACAACTTGGCATAGCGTGGGATCACACCGAGTATCACAAGAAAGTGATCAGCCGTTTCGTCGACCTTTGCCAAGCGTCGCGTGCTCGAACCGAATTAATTCTGTATCCACTCTCGCTCTCGCGTGGATGCGTTGCTACGCCGGAGTTTATTGCGAGTTATGATGGTTATTATGGCTCGACTGATTACCGATCCATGTTAGGTGAAAGTTACGAAGGGGAACTATCCCGACGTTCATCCGCTACCTTATTGCGTAAGCTGTGAGCAACGTTATACGTCGTTAATCTTCATGAACTGGGGTTACGTACGTGGCGCCGCCGGTGAAAACAAATAAATGTTGTTTCAATAAAGCCTTGTCTTTCACTGTAGTGATTTATTGCGTCACTGAACACACTCTATTTGCGTGTCGAATGGAAAGGTCTTTATGTAATGCAACACATGTCATATATAGGAGTTCCGCCAGGCAATTTTTTAAATGGACTTATAATATACGTAATCAATTTGCATTCGTCAATGTTACAAAGGATAATTTAATTTAAATTGAATTAATATAGGTCGAATAAAATTGCAATCAAATAAATAATGTAAACCTGTTTGCTTACCTACATGTAAATTAACTGACGCATCAAAACATACCAGTCGCTTTCCAAAGACATCAACAAAAAAATAAAGGTCACAACATAACTTCAAATTTTATGTGAAAATAAATTAATACGAGTAGGTATATGAAAAATCGAACTATGTTTAATGTAGATATTATGATGCATGATTCTGATTTTACACTATATCTATAAAATAACATATCTTTAGCAACGACTATATATCTTGCTGATCTCGGCTCGTCGATCACTACTTACCATCATGTTGTTCGTCTACTCATTTATCTAGCTATTCACATAAAAAGACCTCGAAAGTGGTATCTAGCTTACGGAGTTACAGGTCTGGATATGTTTCTCGGCTGGTGCAGACATATGTACATACATACGATTACTAAATGTTCGTTCACGATTCGTTACAGTCAAAATCAAATAATTTATTTCATCTTAGGAAGTTACAGCTCACATAACGGAAGTCAAAAACTGCTACAAACAACAACCTCAGTAACATTATAGATATTTTATAAAACACAATGACATATTGTTATTAAAATCAGTTACTGATCTAGTAATCAATAGCTGATCCTATAGAACTACCTAATGTCTCGATAGATAAAACCTATCTTAGTG
>DWJN01002720.1:0-14763 GCA_018248895.1 Carystus phorcus
ATACTAGCTACGCCACTGCAATTGGGTCAATTTGAGTCCATAATGATATTGATAATAAGAATCAAGCCCGTTACTGCCTTAAACTCCTCTTTAACCCCAAAAATGGTCTTTTGATAATGCTGATACTATTAGCTCAATATCATCAGCATAGTTATCAATATTAGTTTTGAATTAATGCCGTCATCATGAACTCAAATTATTGTTTTGTAGAACAAACAGAATTCGACACGAAATGGACCTGCATTCCAATGTATTTGTTTAGAATCATTATTATCATCGCGTACTTTTACATTATTAATTGTAATGCGCAGCTGCTAGTTGGGCTATTTCTTCTGCAATTTTGTTCTGTAATATATTTTATGGTACCTTCTCTAACAAATAAAAATGTTGTAAGTATATGGACGAATTTTTTACAAACTGTATTAGGCAATACAAAAGAAGCGCCATCAATTTTTTTTTAAATAACGCCACACACTCATAGCCCCACACAAAAATATAAAAAAACCCTGTGTCGTGGGTGCCATGGACAACACAGATAGACAATTACACATACGCCTAGACCGAGAACAGAAATTTAAACTCGTCATTTAAATTTTCCGCCTGGGAATCGAACCCAGGACCCATCGATCGGCGGTCCGGCTTGGTGATCTTTACGCCATGCGGGTCGTCGTATTAAATGCTTAGTTAAGTCAGATTGTCACTTAAGCTACAGCTAAGCTAGATCACTAACATCTGTCGGTGTTGATGTATTGCGCCAATGAAATAACGTAGCGCTTTGTCCTACAAAAATTTAATTTGTGTTAAAAAATATTATTTGACTGAAAAAATAAGTGTCTATTTATAACTGCCTATTTTTTATGTTAGATGAAACTGTACACAGTCTGCAAATTTCGTTATGATCGTTTTGGTAGTTTGTGAATCCATTGCAAACAAACATCGTGATATGTGAATTATATGTAATGCTTTTTAAAATTCAAAATCGTGATTTTGTTTGTGCGTTTTACACTCGTATTTAAAACTCGATATTGTATGTGAATTACCTAACAACTTACGACTCGACAAGTGACTCGACGTGCAGAATAATTTGCATAAAAGTAATTTCCTTAAAGCCCTGAAGCTTACATTTCAGTTAAAATTATCACAAAGCTTATCTACAGAGTTACGTGACTGAGTTACTAATATACTCAAAGATATTTACATAATATATCTATGTTTAATATCTTTAATAAAAATCGAAGATAAGTTTAAACCTCTTCAGTGCTACTCAATAAAACAACCTGTCTTCGCTATCCGCTTCTCTGCGGGATGTAATGAGGGACCTTCGGGTCTCAAGGATTACCTTTTGACCCGGGCGTGAACTCCGGAGAACAAGTGTTTTCCGGTGAACCGTATTCAGCTACACACAAATTTCGACAACTTCAAGTATTCAGAAATGTAGGTACTATGTAGGAAACCGTGTCAAATGCCTTTGCCAAACTGAAGTAGCATCCTATAACTACATTTTTGCTATATTCGGATGACACGTTTAGGATAAATGGCAATTGCGATTAAGGAATTAAAAAAAGAATCATCGAAATCGGTTTACTCAGTAAAAAGTTATAGACCTACACACATAAAAAACAGACGAATTGAGAACTTCCTCCTTTTTTGAAGTTGGTTATATAAATGTACGCGGTGGCCAGCCTTCCGAGCCATTTTTCGCGAGCTGCAATTAAATACGTATTTAAAAGGTATGCAAAAAGGTTGGTACCTATTGAAATTTTCTTTTACAGAACATACGAAATAACGATTATTACTGTTGTAAATAATAGCACAAAAATAGAACAGGGTCTCGGGCATATTTATCGAGAATAAAAAAAGTTTTCGTAATATTTTTGATGAGTTTTCGATTATTTTGATGATTTTTGTCCTCGATTTAATGACCAATTGAACATGTAAACTAGTACACGTCGGTAGCAAAAAGACTTTTGAAATATCGTTTTGTGTGTTTAATGTTAAGTGTTGATTGGGTATGTGACAGTATGTATTAAAATTAAAGTGTTTTTTATAGATATATCTGCTGTATCTGCACAGCATGAATTATAAAAACATGCTGTAGTTAAATTACTATTAGTTTATCGAAAAATACATAAATAAAAATATACTTTCTTAGAAGTCGGTCACGTGATACAAAACGCTCCGAATTGCGTCGAGTCAAAGATGACGTCACTTACAATACAAGTATTCATCAGTCCGCCGACTTTTATTTTTATTTTCTATTTCACTTAATTTGTAGTTTGAATTTTTAAGGCAACTACAAATGAGAATTAAAAATAATAACTTTTGACGTGACAACGTCTTATAATTCGATGGAGCCGGCTGCACGCACCAAAAACATGACTTAAGCGGCGTTACCTCGCTCTGAGGCGTTCCATTTAAGGCTTGAAGTGCATATACATTGTAAAAAAAAATTACATAATTGTATTTATGCGTGCAAATAAATGTAACTTGATCAATTCCAGTGTGATTTCGATTTATCTCCTTCTATATATCCATATAAAATATCTATCAAACAAATAAAATCAAAATTTTCTTTTGAAAAATGCAACCATTCCACGTCAGTATTTTCTTATAACGTCATGTTCAAATATCGTCAGTAAACCGACTTTACAGAACAGATTTTTGTAGGTTCTTTGGCTTCTACGAAACAATGTTGAATAAGTTTCAAAAACTCGTTAAATACTCAATTACCTGGTTTTCTTTAAGACTGCATCCGGGTAGTCTCGTTGCCACATGCGACATGTGGGTCAAAGCGAGTACTGGGGGCGGCGAACTTAGGCTAGCTTCGTGCTCGTAAACCCGCTGCAATCTTCTACCACTCCTCTCACCCATCGGGACCCGGTATTTGTGCGAATGAGCTGCAAGTTCGTCCATCTGAAATAACATATATACATATATGATATACATACACGTGTACTTCAAATATAATAAATGCAATAAGGGGGTATTTGGGTACGTAGTTGGGAAGTTACACAGTGTTTACAAGCGTATGTTTATACAAGTAGGGTCCAATTCACATTGAAAAGGAAATCATTATATAAAGATCCAAAAATAAAACATAATGTATTTGAACTTCCTGTTTTTAAGGTTTTTAATGTACAAAGGAGCTTATTTCTAGGCAAAAGGAATTACTTGTTATTACAAAATGTTTATTATCACAACGTTAAAAAATTATATTTTAGCATCATTCCTTATTTTTTTAATTTTATTTAAATAACCTATTATTTTGGTCACTGGTATTTGATATCAGGGGAGTTGTTATTTCATCCATCAATCCATCCATCAGCCTGTAGGCCTCTCCTAATTATCCTATTATTACATAATATATTATTATAGTGAAAGAAACTAGTTGTGTTTTAACCGGGTAACCTTTATTCCATTGATAAACCATGTAATATGAGGTGCTGGGAGTGCTGGCGCCGTAGTGCAGTTCACTTTAAGTGTTTCTCCAAAGCTGAGGTAACGTGTCGGAAAATCGATCCGAGGGTGGTGTTTTTGTGGATCTGTGGAAGGAGATAGCAATAACGATTATTTACCTAATCTTTATTGTGCTAAATGGTAAACATACGTAAAAGGCACTCTATACTCTTAATACGATGAAGCACATTTGTATTATAATTATTATCAATATTATAATCGTATGCTCCTGTTGAATGTAACGTAAGAATGCCTACTAGAGATACCTGTAATTTATATGCAGGACAATATGGTGTCGGATTAGATCGCAGAATTCTATGATATCGACAAAATCAAATTGAGTCAACCAACTGCGTGCGCGGTCGGTCCTTAGATAGGCGACCGCTGGCCGTGGCAAAAATTTCTAGAGCGTTTTCATGCTTCGGAAGGCACGTTCAGGCGTCAGCCCTGGTTGTGTTCGTAAATAGGTAGATTAAACCATGTCGGAGGCCTTCGGACGGCATAAAAATTTCCGACACATGGGTTGGCTACTAACCTCTTCATAAATCCGGACTGGAACAGCGTGCTGGAGTATGCTCTAAGCCTCCTTAGTGATGAGGAGGGATCAGTGCTGTATTAAAGGGTTGAAATATGATGTCAAATGAATGGCCCAACGAGTAAGATTCTTTCATTATTTTGAGAAGGCTTAGAGCATAGGTACTCCACTATAACTTGATTATTTCATTAGGTATCAAATACATATCATCGAATCTAATACCTCGATACATGTTATCTGTAACAATGTTTCATATTCAATCATTATCTACAGCATAGTTTTTGTAAAACTATTTATCTTTAAAGAATGCAGAATTACTGTCATTAATCTTACTTTGTGGGATTAAGCGCTGTTCGTAGAAATTTCTCGTTGACTTAAAAATAAAGTAAGTATCCGTTTTCTTTGTAAGTTGTTACTACAACCTAAGCAGTGTTTGTAATGAAATATTCTAGAAATGCCACCGTATTCCCCATCGCTATATTTATGATTAATGTATTTTATAGGATGGCGATATTAAATTATGTTCAATAATTTTTACGTACTTGGGGTAAGAATCAATAACTGAATATGCTCCGTAAATGTATCTCATGTTCAACCTAACATGTTATACGTCACAGTTTTTGCATATTACATCAAGTTTTATCCCCGAGGAACAAATCTGACAACTTACGTCCTACTCGGCGCCGAGGGAACCATAGGACGAAGTATAGGCACAATCGTATTAAGGTAGGCAGCTCTCATTTTTTTCAAAACCGCATTTAGATAGGATTTGTGTCCTACAACACTATAAAGAACCAGCCTCAACATACGTTATGTATATGTATTGAATATTTCCTGATTTATATATATACATTGATACCAGAAGATAAATTACAGTTTTATATCTCAGAAATCATTCAAAATAGTTAAGTCATAATGTTAAATTACTTAAATATACAACATAAGAAAAATATCTAATAGAATCGCGCTACACTCAAAATACAGTAGGTACAAAAATAAATAGGTTTAAAATGCAGACTTAGAAATATAATCACAAAAAATTGTCGTGTTAATTTACATGTTCCTTTTTATCCAGTCAATGAAACTAGAAACTCTTGCAAATGCCGAAGGAAATCCTAACTCGCAACCATCCAATGCTACGAAGGAACTGACGCCAATGATAACTTCTTCTCCACGACTTTGTACCACCAATGGTCCACCAGAATCTCCTTGGCAAATACCAACACCTCCGAATCCATTCGTGCAAATGTTAGAATCCAAAACGGCGTTCCCGTATATACGTTTACATTGTTGGAGCGTTATTATTTGAACGACGACATTTCTTATCTCCGTGTTAAGAGAAGGGGTAGCAAAATCTCTGTATCTTCCGTATCCAGCTGCTCTTGCCCAAATGCCCGTAAAATCAAAATTCAACAAAGGTCCAGAAGGTAGCTTTATAGGACGAATGCCATGTGAAATTGGTACACGAGTCGGTAAGCGGATCATTGCGATATCATTGGCGAGAGTCCGTGCATTGTATTTTGGATGTAATGTAATAGTAGTTGTAGGAATTCTCAACCCTCCATGGAATAAAAATTGCGATCCAAGGACGACTGTGAAGCGCCAAGCCTGAAATCGTCCATCATTCCAACAATGAGCAGCAGTTAGTACTCTTGTCTGTGAAAGAAGTGATCCGCCACACGCTGAAGGGGAGTTGAGACCTAAAACATCAATGACCAACCCAGCCAAATAGGGATGTGTATTAAGTTCAGCAACAACTCCTCCTACTATTCTTGATATATCTTCAGAAAGTTTAATCTTTCGTGCTTCTTCAATTCCAACTTTTTGATGCCATCCTCTGAAGTCTACATCGGCATCAGAAAGGCCGAGAATAAAAGACGTGAGAAGAACACATGACACTAGCAACCGAGCCATTGGTTGTTCCTTGCGCGCACTTTTTATTGTATTGATAGGACGGCCGCAGGTGTATTTATACGATCATGCGGCTTTATCACATTATAATTATATTTGTAGCGCGATTAATCTACTCATAATCTGGGTAATATTGCTTAGATTAAACGGGATTAACTATTTTAATTATCATTAATAATAATGTATGTACCTATGCTATGAAAAAAATGATTCGAAGTTGGTTTTTCCTCCTAAGAAGTTCTTTCGTACTTTCATTCGTTCACAGTGCGCATACTATTTTTGGCTGTATAATAAATCCAAGCAGCCTTATTTAAGTCTCATTATAAGTTTATGATACGTGTGTGCTATTTGACTTTAATTGCAGATATTTTGTAAGTACAATTATTATTCTGCATACTTAAATCGGCATAGGTATTCAGATCCTTTTATTGGAAGTAGTAAAACTTACATTCATGTTAAAAGTGTCATAATTATGGCGATGGTCCTATTGAACGGACAGATGATAGATTTTCAATATTATCTATTGCTAAAAGTTACGTAAAGTTTCAAATTAACTAAAACTATACATAAGTAGAAAATAGAGACGGGATTATTTTTGCTACACCTATAGGTACAAGGGAATTAAGCTAGTATTCACCATCTATACATAGTTTAGTACAGTGTTTATCAATGAATAGGGCAAATAATGAAGAAGTTTTTAATGTAGAGACAAATATTATATTTTTGAAACGTTTAACAAAATATGTTTCAGGTCAAGAAACTTCTTGTGAATCGTTTGAATGTATTGCTTTTTTAACGAGCAGGTATACTTTGAATTAATAGAAGATATATAATTAATAAAGTATGTATTAATAATCCTAGTAATAAATTTTATATGTATAATCATCCATAACGATGTTAACGGTGTAAATTTATTATGAATCATAGGAAGTTATCAGACACCTTACTATGTTATTGCCTTCGTAACAGGTAGATTTTAAACGTAATACCTACATGCGACTTAAATTTTATCTCTGGGTTTTCAATTGCTTTCTTTCAAACCCGATCACGTTTGCACAGAATTAAGTCGTAGGATTATTTAGATTAGTAAAGTGGAAAAATCCTAAAACTGGCATTTTCTTTTATGAAGGCGATTCAGAGATAATCATAATTTGTTTTTTTATAATATCTCGATAACGACTGGATCGGCTCGGGGTTTTTGGGGTGTCAGTTGTTATTTGTGTAATACATGTTATCGCTGTCACAGGAAATACTGGTTGGCTGATAGAAGTGTGTAAAAGTTTTTATTATTTATTACTATTATCTCAGAAATTGGAATTGTTTCCGTAGCATGGCAAGATTGGATTCCGCAGCATGAAGAAAGTATGGCGTTAACGTAACGTAAGGCATCTAGTAAATATTAATAATAATGTTTTGATGCAGATATGGTATGTTAAATGTGTTAAAGTAAATCAATCATTACGAATAGTTAGTAGATCGTAAGTATTTTAAAATATAAACTTTTTTTATTATTAGAAAACTTTTATTATTATAAAAAAATTACAGACTTTTTAATTTTATTTTTGAGGCTGCCAACACCAGATCAATTATATTAGCTATGGCATTACTTAACTACGAGTAACTACAACATCAGAAAATTAATAAATAAAATAATAATATATAATAATAATTTATACGGAGAAAAGCATTACAGAAGCATCAAAAAAATATATAAACATATATAGTTACAAAATTAATAGTTCCTCGCGTAAAGCTCCATAACTCGGTTATAGTTATACCGATTTTTAGTTATAGCCTAGAGGGCAGCTCGGTCAGCTGCTAGCGTTGCAGGTCCGCAATAAATAATAAATAAAAAACAATTTATAAACAGGAACAAAGTTACATGTTTCTAACAGTGAACCTCGACCATGTCCGCACTGTGTCTATTAAATATTAATTTAAGTTCTATAAAAGTTTCTTTTTTAATTGAGGTGGGTAGTTTGCTGTGCGAGTTATGTGGTGAGTTAATATCTTAATATAATTATATAAATTACGTGTCAAAGTGTTTGTTCGCGATGGTACTCCTAAACTACTTAAACGATTTTAATCGAATTTTGTCCACCGTGTCCAATTTGATCCGACACTTAGCTTACATCTCAATTTATAGTCGCAATATATTTTTATTGCAAGTTATTTGTTTAATATCTTACAAAGAATAAGTTCCATTAGATTCTAACAGATGGCGGTGTAAGATCAAATTTATTTATTTAGGTATTTAGTCGGCTAAATTGAGTATGTCAACCTTAGTTTCAGCAACGCGTCGCCGGGTCTGCTAGTAATAATATAAAGTTAATGGCGATATTTGTTCCAGTTTGGGTACCAAGACACGGAAACGAATTTCTTATTATCTCATAATATAACGACGTTTACTATTCATGAGATTAAAGCTTCCAGCTTCTGAATAGCGTATGTTTTCTTCTTGTTTATGCTGAAAAATATTGGTTCCCAGTGCGCGATCCAAGATGTTACTAAGTATTTATACCATTTTCAGTTTTAAGAGTACTTGAACCCGGATATTTGTCTTGAAGAATTTTCGCGGATTTTTCGGCTTTACGCTGATGATTCATGATTTTAATAGGTTCGATATAAAAGATCGCTTAAGGGAAGGGTAAGTAAAGTAAAATTTGATTACAATTCATATTTTTTTTAGTTTATTGCAAATAGGTCTCTTACCCAAGCGGTTGATGATAGAATTATTGAGATTAATGTTGATAGATGGTTTTAAGTTTGTGTTCTAGTCTGAGTGTGTGTGTGTCTTTCTGTCTTGTCCATGACATATACGACGCAGAGAATGTTAGCATAGGAATATGAGTACAAACTTTATTTTTTGATTCTAATTGTTCTACTTAAATTATAATGTTGAAAGTTGAACTAATAAATTATGTATAAGACTTATCTTGAATTATGGAATGGGTATGGAATTTGTAATTTTTTTTTTTTTTTTATTTGTGTTGTACAATTTTGCGTTATTAAATAAATGCCGATGTTAATAAACCGATAATAGAATTAACAACAAACATAATTTATCAGCAATAAATCAAAAAATAAAAATCTTAATACAACATTACCTTAAAGTCAAGATAAGATTTACCAAACATGATAGAACAGGCAGTCTGATAAGAAATGTTATAAATTTTGATTATGCTGAAGATGTATCAGTATGGTATAGAATGGTGGGGTATATTCACTGTTACAATAAGAACTTTGCTGGCGCTACATTGATATTTGTATAGCAAATGTAACTTTAATAAAGTTATCATGACAATGCGAAAAATAATAACATTCTCACGCAACTCACGTGCGAATATTAAGTTCTCCTGAACGCAGATAACGATAGTTATTTTATGTTTATCTTAGAACATCACTAGGATCAACTACGTGAGTACCTTTACGGGCTATATTATATTTTCCAACCCTAGCAAATTGCTTGTGAGGCTCCGGTAATAGTGGTTCCGATAATATTTTTTCTAGACTCCAGGAATTATTAAATATTGACTTAGATAGTGACGAATTGTACGATGAGATTGGACTTTTGGGTGACGTGCAACCACATCTGGTTGAAGAAAATCGAGAGGATTTACTGGGTTGACTTCTTATCTTTATGAAATCGAAAGACAGAATTGACTGTCCTGAATCGAAAAAAATGGTCACGTTTGTTCTTTCCATTCCTGTCTCTATGATTTTCTTTCAGGTTCCCAATAAATTTCTTAAACATACAATTCTCCCGGGTTAGTCCTTTCGAGAGTTGGCAATCCTAGGCTATACGTACATTCGATAAGACCATCGAGTTTGGGGAATCGAATTTTCGAAAACGTATTCTTCTCAATAAAAACGAGCCACAATATTTGTTACTCGACCCGGACTTGATAAATGATCCGAGCAAAGAAATAAACCATTGCAACGTTTCCTCCACAATGGTAGGTACACTTTACACTACCGATGTTTCTGAAACATTTTACTTTGGAAATTGATACACTCTTTCGTTTCTTGAATTGATTATCTGTATTCTTTGGTATCATTGTTATTTCTGTCTGTCTTTATGTATAATTCTTCTGTTCGTGTGTATTTATGTCATTGAACAGGTCTATTGATTTTGTTTTTTTGTGTGGTTAAAAGGGTACCTAATGGTTTAGATTCACCATTCGATACGATAGAAAATGTTTTTTATGTTGTGAATAATAATTGCCGAATAATACTTACATGCTTATTGCAATTTCTTATTGATTAATGATTGAAGTAAACGGAGTGATATTTTTATGATACTTCTTCTACTAAATTTCTAAATATTCACAAGTATGCGTAGGTTATGTCTTTTTCAAAGCTTTTTCCAACCTGTTTACATTTTTCAACGTACATACCCTAAATCTGATGCTTTCAGGTAGGTATTTGTATTATTTTTAGCAAGAAGCTTTTTCACGCGGCATGTTTCCTCTAGCTACATCATAATTTATGTATCTAATACTTACTTACCTGCTCTCGCTTTTCTTCGAGAAAAATAACATTTAAGTTTACGAACAGAATTTGTCTCAGTTTAAGTGGGCAGAAAGAACCTAATGCACAATGAATTATAAATGGCACCGTTAAAGACTGGAAATAATAGTTGTATAATGAATCTTATATTTTTTTTATTTTATTGAAGAACTAATCTTTCGTTTGGTTTTTGTAAAAGTATTGATTAAGATTTATTAATGAGAATTGCATTTTTTTTTAAAGACTCATATACAAAACTTCACTATCAGTAATGATACACAACATCGAAATACCTATATATAAATATTTCCGAGACATTCGATGGGGCCGAAAAGTCCTTGAATGGCGGCCACGCTTTGGTAAAAGGAGAATAGGTCGCCCCCACCTACCTGGTGGACAGATGACCTAAAGAAGACAGCAGGAAACCGCTGGATTCAGAGAGTCCAAGATCGATCGGAGTGTCGTCAATTAGGGGAGGTCTATATCAAGGAGAGTACCTACTATAAAAGGCAGATAGATTGCTAAATATCTCTACTTCTATTAATTGCTGAAAGTTTGAGTCGAAGTGTCGTAGGCCTTTGGTGTTAGTGCAGTCGACTGTACTCTTTACCATCACACATAAACAAACGAAATCAATACCGTGCAGTATCCCAATATTCAAAATAAATGAGAGACAAAACAATAGCTTGAATATGTCCTTATAACATTTTTAATTTAATTGAAATAACTCACATGTACTTACATACAGATTTGTATTTATAAGGAAAAGGTCGAGTAACGTCCACGCAAGTGCATTAGTTCAGTGACAGTCCTAATTAGGTTGACGGTCCACCCTGAATAGTTAATGCGGCGGAAGGAATAATAATTTATGCTAATGAATAAATAATTATGTGCACACGGTATCGTATTAATTTTTAAGTATGTACGTTTTAACATATGTAGTAAGGTCATTAAATTTAAAAGTGGTCGTGTTGGGGTGGCTTGAAATATAGATCTTAATTCCATGCCAGCAGACCACAGGGTCTAATGAGTTTAATTCCGATCGATCGATATTGAGATTCTAACATTTCATAGTCTTGAAAAACTGGCATCAACTATTTTAAGATTGTGTGACCATTTTTAGAACTAATCGAAATCAGGATCGGTTTTGGAGGGCCATAAAAGCTATTGTTGAGTATATTTTGACAGCATAATATCGCGGTTGTATTTTAGAGTAACTTAGTTTAATAACTATGTTACTAATCCATAATTAAAATGTACATCCCATAATTATTTTATTTTTTAGACAAACTAGTACGCTGCATTAAATAGCTAACTTCACACCATACAAAGTAATGGAGCGGCAATGCCGATTTCAATCCAATATTAACGATATTGGTTTCAAGAGTACGGAGAAGAAGATTATATTGGAATTGTATTGGTTGTAAATTGGTATTGAAATTAATCTCAAGAGTAACCCCCCTGGTCTCCCAAAGTGGGATCGGTGTCTATATCTTTGGCCGCTATACGTAATTAAGGCTATATTACTGGCGACACTGAAGATTTATTAGACTACACATTACTACGTGATATTATACTATAATATTTGTTCATAAAATTCACGGAACTGTCTTATTTAGAGATAAGGTGAGATAATTTTTTCGTAGAAGTAAAATAAATCCGAAGATTAATATTTGTACGGTTGATAGATTAAAATTGATACTAAACTTCAACATTTGGGTAAACACGTTAAACTTGATAATTTATTATTAATAATATGATAATAATTTATTAAGACTTTAAGTCGTAATAAATAAACGCTTGTCGGACAAATGACACCTGGATCCGCCATTAATTCTTTTTAGATACTTATTCGTATATGCAAGTTATGACCATAAACTATTGAACCACGACCGCTCCCCGAGCATGATCCTACCCTAGTGTGATATTACCCTCTGCTAAAGGAGAAGAGTAGGTCTCTTCTGAGCACCAAAATAATTATTTTCACATCTCGCTTCATTGATAGCATCTGGATAGAAAACAAAAACATTGTTTGACTAAATACAATTATGGTATGGAGATTAGTTTATTGCAATACTGATGCTGCCTTCGGCTCGATAAAGTCTAAGCTTTATAACATGTTTTATCAGCGATCTCTTCTGAACAGTATTAGGAAGTCGATTGAACATGAACGAATAATCAATGGGGGGTGAGGTGCATAAATAACAGAAATGAATTAAATAGGTTATATACAGATAAATAACAGCAAAATTGTGTAGGTCTGGACCCGTCTGGTTTATCGAACTTACATTGTGAATAGTTATTAAGTTAGTATTAGCTTAGAAAAACTATACTATTATTCTGCTTTGCAACAATCCGTGCGAAAACTGTACGGTAGTATATTCTCTTAGACATACGTAACACCTCCCTCCCTCCCACATGAAAACATGCAGTTACAATAAATAAAAGTATATACAATCATCAACACGTGTTTCGTCTTGAAACGGAGCATCATCAGATGCGCGAGGGTAAGTTTAACTTGATAGCGACGGATATCCGTAAAGTAATGCTAGATAACGTTATCTATATTGCGAATAGTTGATAAAATGAGGGAGAGTGAGCAGGGGGACTGAGAAGTAGGTAATTTTAAGATAGGGGATTTGATCATGGATGACATGAAGGAATTGGAATCATTTTTAAGGTAATATGTTGAGTTTGGATTGATATTGAATTAATTTGAATTTAAATTGAGTTTGGATTAATTGATTAATTTAAATAACACTCAGTAGAAAAAAGATATAATGTGAGAATTTCTGCTGAATTGGTTTAGTCAGTCGACATTTAAGCTATAAATATACCAGGTGTCATCTTAATCTGTTATTTTACTGTATATAAAACTATACTTCGTAAATATCCTCAGCTATGTACGTGTTAGTTGTTTGAATGAAAACAGCGATCTCAATCGAAACAGTTTTAACCGGGCCGTTCTGAAAAAATACTAGTAGAGAAATTGTAGTTCTACCAACATGTTTTCACTGTAACATTTTTTAATGCGTTTATTTATTACTTATAGTTTTAGTAGTATTTATTTACAACTTATTATATTCGTAAAACAAAGTGGTATAATACAACATTTGGAATTAATGGACATTTTTTTGTTCCATTCTAATCGTCTTCTTGTCAAGAAAAAAATCATTTTTTCAAATTTAAATCATTTTCGAATTCTTTCTAATCGGTCTAACCGTTTAGTAAGAGCTCAGTGTCATACACGGATAGAAGATTTTTCTGTATAAATATTATGTAAAAAGTCACAAATACATACGTCATGATTTGCTAATACATATTTTGTATTAGAAATATTTACTTACTTTGATACTGACTCGTTCCCGTAACGATTAAATGTTGGGATAAATTTTTGCGCCTGTTACCTTAGAGTTCCTAACTACCAGTAAAGTTACGAGTTTACTCCGGGGTATAGTATACCTACGAGCATAAAATATTGGAATAACGAACGTACGGAACACGGTGAGTTGTTTTTCACTCGACGCCTTCGTGTAGATGGGCGTGTCAAGGGATACCTCACACGAATAACTGCCACTCGCTGCAAAATCCAAGTTTTGCAGGATTATTGAGTTCTCCGTAGCGAGCGCGATCTGGAAAAAAGGCTTCGTTATAGCAACTTTCCCTACATTGTATATAAGAGAAAAAATCATTTATTTATGAGTTCAATCTATATTTAGGTTGCATATACATTATGATACTCTAGTATTATATGCGTCTACCCAATACTTTATCACAATACTGTAGCCTGCCGAATGGGTGTCTTCAACGGTTTTCGAAGTTACCTGCGATGGCAGTATCTCGATCGTTTTCAGTACTTTTTAATTATTTACTGGCTTAGGTTTGTGACCTCAGTTGTGACCCAGTTTTGTATCTTGTAGTGTAATATCATCCAGTATTGATCCTCCATAGCAAGAAGATAGTCCCGTGTTCGATATCCAGGTTATATGTAGATGAATATATGTTCTTGGGCCATGTTTTTATGTGATGCTTTATTTATTAACTGACAAACAAGTAGACGAGCCAACTGATAGTAAGTGATCATCGTCGCTCATGGACACTAGCAACCCCGAAGGTATTACTCGTACCAATGCATTATCAACCAAGAATGAGAGGAGAGAATAAAGAAATCAAGTTAGTATACTATTTCATGTAACCCGGTGACACAGCTAATCCTAATAGGTATGCATTATTAACTGTGATCGTTTATTTATATATTAAACAAATGCTTGCTTGGAAGCGCTCATAGCCCGGCGGCTCGCGTCGATCCTATGCGATCGACAGAGTTAAGCAACAGCGGGCGCGGTCGGTAC
>DWJN01002721.1:0-14762 GCA_018248895.1 Carystus phorcus
CCCGTTAAGTGGCCTGTAACTATAATATGTATCATGAAAACTATACTTATAACTAATAATAATTTCCGTCGCCTACAGATGTGTTTCCGACTCTAACTCCAATAGTGAGAGGTAGAATACCAAATAGCAATACTATTACTGAACCTAATACAAGCAATTGGTCCAAGTGAGAGGAGCTACTAGAGCATAAAGCTGTCCGCCAAACTTATCAGTTTGCAAGAGAAAGTATGGGTCAATGACCATTAGTACCCATTGTTAGCATTAGGCTGACCTAGGTTTACTAGTAGCTTAAGTGCATAACGTTGAAGAAGTTTAGTTTGTCGGTAGTATTATTTTTACTACATACAATATAAACGGTTTCAGAAAGATGCTTTAATATTGAGGAGAATGGCGAAAGATTTTCTTTTTAATTTTATATGAAATTGAACTATGCCTGATAATTATTATAAAATGTATGAAAACACGAATATAAATTTTTCAATTTTTCTTTTACATTTGTACTAGTGGATTCGGCAAATATCTTGGAACGTAAAAAATCGCTTGAGCACTAAACAAAAGAAAAACTGACTTTAATTATTAAATGTTTCAACTTCCGAAGTCATACGCATTAGTAGTGATAACTCAAAAGCTACTCGTCAGATGTCGCTCAAATTTATATAAGACGAGCATTTGCCCGCGGCTTCGTACGCGTTAAAAAACTTTCATCCCCTATTTTATCCCATTGGGAGAGAATTGATCAAAATCCTTTCTTAGCGGATGCCTACGTCATATCATCTACCTGCATGCAAATTTCAGCCCGATCAGTCCAGTGGTTTGGGCTGTGCGTTGATAAATCACTATATCAGTCAGTCAGTCAGTCACCTTTGAGTTATATATATTTAGACTACATGACGTTCCCTATCCCCAGAAAAAGAATCATTTAAATCTGTACCCGTTGTAAAAAAATATGAATTAACACAGATAAGATAATACCTACGTTCACAAATAAAGTTAAAAAATATTTCAATAAAAAAAAAATAACAGTCGACAGAACATTCTTTTTTTAAAGTCGATTAAACATTTCTTCAAAATCGATCCAACCTTTAAAGTAGTTCAATGAGAAAACGATCATAATTATATAAAGATAAGGATGGTTTGTTCACTAAAATAACTGTCGTTGACAGGATAACCTATATCCCGAATTGGATATAGTGTCACATAACATAATCTCATGTTTCACGTCTCATCCGTAGACGGCCTAGCTTGTGGGGCTTCGTAATACCTTGACTAAGGGGCATCTGTCAAATTTTAGGATCGTTCGATACTTGTCAGTATTCTCTAATTAACATTGACTGAAACTATGATTACTATTAAAACAAATCCAAAAGCATTTTTTTTTTATTTAAAAAACTTCTTGTAACACCTGTAAAACAGGTTTTTACAAAGGATGGACTTAATGCCTTGTGTTCAATATTTAACATTTTGATTATCATTGTTAGTTCATCTTTATTTCTAACTTACCAAGAATCTATTGACGGCATTTCGAAAGCTAAGGCTTTAAGCGTATTTCAGGCTTTACTAATGTCAATTGGTAATCAACGTACGTGTCAGCTTTGTACAATGCCGATCGAAGGCCTTTGTGACGTTTCCCAACATTCCCTGTGAAGTATCGATAGGGTCTATGTTTGTATAGCATAGCGTTTTGAAACCTTTATAAACATACAGCTGAATCCGCTTGATTTATAACGTTAAGAACGGTATCGACAGTTTCACAGTAACAAGATAGAAATGCGTAGACTTGAGTTTGATACATAAATAATACCTTACCTACTATTGATACATAAATAATAATGACCGATTTGAAAATTTCTTTTAGTGTAAGGTAGTCCATTTACGTAAAAAGGCTATAGGCTATATAACATCACGCTAAGAGGAATAGGAGAGGAGCAGCAATAATTTATATGGCAAAACAACGTTTGGCGGGGATAGCTTATCATGAATAAATCGTCATCGGGGTTTTTATATTCGGGGACTTTACGTATAACAACATGAAGCGATGAGATTGGATCATTCTGTAGCGATGAATCACATCTCACTTCATGTCGGTCATTCAATGCCGAACGGTATTATTATTGTTACATAGACTTCATTGTGAACCACAAATAAATGCTCGGTTTATATGTTCGTAAGGTGATATTTTTTATTTAAAAGTACATTAAGGGTACATCAAGGTGATGTTTAATCGTTTCATTCATTATTTTTATCTCAATAGCCAATTAAAATAATTACTTATATTTAGTAATGATTATTAATCATAACATACTACGCAAATCTCTCACAGCCTAGTACAATTTGATCAATACGGACTTTTACTTTTTTTTTAAATTGCTGTACGAATACAGTACAGTAATGCCCCGCTTTACGCGAGGGATACGTTTCGGAAAAAATCGCGTTAACTGAAATTCGCGTATATCGAGGTTTAAGATTAAACATAGTCAAAATTTATATGTACAAAAAAATACGAATCATTTTAATCAATCACTCTAATTCTAAGAACACTTAATGCAATACATACTATTAATAATTTTTTAGAGAAACATACATCTATTATTTTTTGAGTAGCGTTTTTTACATTCTCGTAAAATACGTTCATAACACCCAACACTGTTTTTTATTGTTTGATACACAGTCTAGACACGGTCATCATTATTGTCTATACATACTCTGCAATATGTATTTTATGTTTTTTGTTTGGATTTAGTATTTCGCGTTATAGTGAAACCGCGCATAACGGGGTCGCGTAAAGCGGGGTATTACTGTATTGCATGGACTACTCCTTTTCAAATTTACCTAGTTATTATTATCTACTTATTTTTTTTATATATTAGATATGTAAAAATTAATGTTTGTTTGTTTATTTTTCCTTTATGGACAGTGAAATGGCAGGAGAGTTGCTGATGTGTTTAGCAACTATGTTTAGAATTCTCTAAAGGTTTTGGTATCAAATTATGTACATATAACGGACATATGGTTGATGTGTTACAGTGGAAAATTTTGATTCTTTTTGGACACTTGGTTGACAGTTGTTATACTGACTTTTTTTTTTAAATATGCGTAGCACCGCGCGCTGTTTACAAATGGAATGGAATGAAATGAATATTTATTTGCTAAAATCGTGGTACATGTTAAAAGGTGTGGTTAATTTTTTTTCAGTTCAGTTTACAAAATCAAATCATTTATTTCATGTAAGTATTAATAAATACACTTATGAAACGTCAGGTGGTGGATATGTGGTGTGCAGGATGGTGATTTTGATGGTGTACAAATGTATGCAAATGTATATATTGGTATTAGTTATTTTAATATCCTAATTAATTTTGGTATACAGCATATAATGACACATCATCCAATTATTTTCACCACAATGGAACAATTAAGATGATACCAAAAACACAGCATTCGTCGATACACAGAAAACATTCTCGTAACACGGTCATAGAGTTGGAATGACGCCCATTATTTGTTATCGTGCGCCCACCTTGTCACAGCCAGAGGTTGTTTATTCGGCCGTTAACCGATTACAAGCGGTGTGGCTTCTTCGCTGGCAATTGGGTATACATTCATGGCGATATACGGTTTCGGAAATCGAAACTATATTAATACTTCATCCTCAGACATTGTCGCAGCGACGATGTTGATTTCGACCGCAAAATATCCGTATTAGTGAACTTGAACAAAATGTCTCACAATTTGTTGAATCGTTATCGCACAGGTGAATTGGCACTTATTCGATATTTTTGAATAACTGTATATTTTTAAATAGATATTTTTTTGCATTTTCAAAGCCGTATTGTTTCCATAAAACATACGTGACTACTTGAATGTATTCTGTTAGTGTTCAAATGACTGCTTGACTACAATCTCATGCTGTAATCCAAACCTGTATAACAACCAGAAGAGCCTTAATCTCCTGGTTCGTAGACCACACGCCACTATCAACCAAATATCCTCAACTAAACCAATTAAGACACAATAACGGCCGGCAATGTCGTATATGTAATAGAAAGGAACTCGTTAACGTCGAATGTGGTGAAAAGGAAATGACCGTTTAGTGTATTAGTGTAAAGTAAGTGACGCGTGTCAAAGGGCACAGGATTCTCTCGTCTGGATATCTATACGAGACATTGTTCAACATTGATTAGCTAAATCTATCTCATCTGAACCTTAAAATATCCTTTATCTATTACATCGAGCCTACTATCAAATATTAAAACTATCTTTAAACTACTTATCTATACAAATAAATAAAATTTGAATGTCTGTATGTTCCGAATAATCTCGGGAACGGCTGGACCGATTTTGACCAGACTTTCACTGGCAGATAGATGTAATAAAGAGCAATTTAGACTACTTTTATTTTGAAATTAAAAGTTGTCGTAAGGTTTTTGTTAAATTCCACGAGTCCGAAGTTATGGACACGCCTAATTCAGTTATAAGACTTCGTCACTACTACCTTTGACACGACTTTTAACGACGTATAATGTAGTGTGCAACTTCCTTTAACTATGACGAAGTTTTAGTTTATAGTACATTAACTCACGAATGAGTCATCAGCATTATCAAGTCACAGTTGGTACGGTCGGTTTTGCCTACTTCCTAGTGTTTATTTTTTGAATTACACTCATTTAAATATTACATGCATAATAAAGCAAAATGTGACATTGATTTACCGTAAAGAGATTTATCAACTGGTCCGAGTGGAAACCAGCAACCCTTCGGTAAAACTGAGGTTATTTACCCGATTGCAAAAAATTCAAGATTATTGCAACAACTTTTGTTATTCCATAAATTAGAGCCAAATTCATTTATTGCATTTCGATATTTAAGCTAAAATAGTAAAACATGAAAGATTAACCTCACAATATATTCTAGATGCAAACAAAAAAAAATTACATACATGTCCAAGCATCATCTAAATTATGTTGATTGGTTACTCTTACAAGCTTGAACAGACAGACAACAACAGAAAAAATACTCTCTGTAACTCTGTAATTCTCCGTAACTGTGGATAAGTGTTTCTGTAGATAACAAAGTTTGCCTACATTAAAATTCAATATCCAGATTTGACCTCGTGAGTTTTATTATTGGTATGGATTCACCGCAGTATGATTTTAAAACCGCTAGGCTGTAGTACCGCTGACCATGTTTACCTGTAACTGGGTCATCTTCACCGCAATCCTATTTAAGTCAATTAGTATAAAGACAATGACCTAATGTTATTCTGAAAATGTATTCATCGCCACGTCTTAGTATCTATCATTTAATAATTAGATGCTTCATTCACTTGTCACATTTATATAGGTGATAAATTATAATACAATATTTCTGTCCTGTGGACTTATAAAAATTCAATTTGGTTTTTCACTAGAAATTAAATAAAAAAGGCTAAAATTTAAAATTGAAACATTAAAGATTTTTTTGTAAATTTACCATTTCAGTTTGATAATAGAAGATGGACCATAGTGTATAGGTATTGAAAAACCTTAATGATTTTTAAATATTCACCTCCTGGAAAAATTAAGTGTTAATAAACTAATCTCATATACAGTATATTAATCTATGTGTCTGTCAGTGTATCAAAGGGCAAGGCATGACTCGTGCGGGGCAATTGGTTTAAACAGATTGGCCCAATTGCCTTGTAAACGATTCATAAAGCAAGATGGGACATGTTGATGCGTTCGCCTTAGCGGAATTTTTCGCTAGGAAGCAAGTTTATATACCAAAAATTACTCGTGAACGAGTTAAATCTAATTTGTTTTTGCCAAAAAATCTATATTTTCGAGTCTTCTTCTATCTAAACTACATTATAATTCACCAATATGCTTCATTGTGAAAAAAGTTAAGTGTCTTTTCGATTTTTTTAAATATAGATCTAGATCAGAGGAACTCTAGCAATACAAATAACTAACCCACCCAGTAACTTTATTCTTTTGGTAATCTCAATTATCAATCTCAAACTTTTATTATACCAGCAGGCGACAGCCAAACAGGCTAGAAAGTGGTCACCATCCACGTCCGTCGATTAAAGACATTGCTAATACATTACTATAGGAAACTGAAGACCAGCTTTCTAATAGCTATTTGATATCGAAACACATTTACTATTTTTTAAGGAGGTTGGTTAATATGTCCTTTGCCTTTGGGATTTAGCTGAAAAGCTCCATCGGGAGATATGATGGTTTGGTCTCGTCCCTTATTCAACATGGATCACTTACAAGGCAGCTCAAAGTAAATAGAAGGACCCCCTTGGACTCTGACATTACGTCTGCGATTATAAATAAACGTTTTGTCGTCATTCATCGATCATGTTCTGTATACCAGTGTATAAGTTAAATAAACAAGCCGAGTTGTATAATCTAGTTGGTATTTGTTACGAATAACAGTTTTATGACGAATGATAAATAATGTTTAATATAAAGTGTCTTGATAACGAGTGCATATTTACAGCGATGAGCAAGCCCCTTGGCAAACTCTAGCGTCGATGTGTTTCATTTACGTATATATCAGTTTAATAAAAAAATATATGTGTATCGACGAAATTTCTGAATAGCAAATTCGTTTCTAAAATCTGTAACTGATCGCTGTCTGTACATGGCAAATATAATTTAAATTCATAATGGGGCAGCCTTTTACGCAAGAGAATATTTTTTTATTATATTTTTTCCGTTTTGTCTGTGTCTGTATGCCTGCGCACGTTAATCTCAGAAACGGCTTTTTAAGATTATATTGTGATGGGCTATACTAACTTTTAGTGTTTAAGTAGTAATAGGTAATAAATAATGCAGTTATGTCAATCATCACGACTACTGGTTCGTATTGAATTTTTTTCCAAGGCAATACGAAGTTCGCCAGATCTACTAGTGTTTTCATATAATTTGTAGCATTATAATCTTCTCCATCCATAAATTCAAACCTTGCTCCCAAGAATCTGGAATCTCCTGACCTTCAAATGATTCGTAATGGAGCGAAGTGCAATGAAGGACATTACTATTTATGTAAGAAAATTGCCGATCTTCTCAGTTAGTAGACACAGTCTAGAATGATTCCTTCTCAGAAACAGGGCAGAGTGACTAAAACACTAAGATTATAATTAAAATCAATGATTTATATGTATCAATGTTATAATCAAACTTATTTTTTTCATAAAGAATAATGGATTACTTCATAATACCGGGTAAATAAAAAATATACTTATTTTCACACATTATTACAATAAATACAAATTAACAATTATGACGCGCTACAGTATTCCCACGACCATTATCAACGCATGATAATTTAGGGGCATCCCAGAAATACGATGGGAGATTTTGGGAGAATCCCAGTGTCGGCCTAATAGAGTTGTAAAACTCAAAATGTACCACTACATAACGTGCTTTATTAAGATAAACTTATAACAAACGTATGGAAACCAAATAAATCAAAACCATATATCAGAAATTAAAAAAAAACAATATTTATCAACCCAGCGGAACAAAAAAAACATTTAAACCATACCACAACGTACGCTGCGTTTTCATGTATATAAAAAGTAACGTTTTCCTCAATTTTCAGCCACGATGAGTAAATTGTTATAAAGATCGTATCGCTCCCGTGTTTAAAGTTAACTGCCAGTTCATATTGGAAGCTAGTACTTACACACATTTATACAACCTATAATCTAGATAATGGCTAAACCACTGGTGCGTCTACTTTTCTCAGGAAATTATACAATTATATACTTATCATTTCCTCTAAGAATGACATGACAAAGAAAACTTGGCTGTCAGCCAAAACTCACATGGTCGGGAGAATTAGGTACAATAAATTGTACCAAAACGTTTAGGATTAATATCAGTGTGTAGTGAAAGTTGGTACATAAATAAAAATTAATACTTCACACACGCGACTATTGCGGCCGATATTTGGGTTTTCTGTCGAATAAGGATTGGAAAGGTTTAATTTATATTTTCTTCAAAATATTTTAAACTATAGTAGGAGTAAAAAGGACACTGACTAACGGTTGTTTTTGATATTTTCTTTGCTATGATTATAAATATAATACTTCCAATGAAAACCCGCCGACACCTTGATAGCATGCCATTAACTTTCTTAATGCTTACCTAATCGCTGTCGTTAACTACTAATATAATATTTGTAGATGTAATTTTCAGGGAATAACATTTGTTAATGTACCCAACATTAATTAAATTATAATTTAGTCAGCAATTTCATTAATGATTAATCGTTGCCCTTTAAATAATTATTAAAGCGTTTTGTAATAAACGAAACACCTACTGTGTATCCATAATTTTTTTTAAAACTAAGAATACAACCTAAAGCAATAAAATGATAAAATTTATAAAAATAATGAACTATGTCTAGATTAAATAAAAATGTATTAATGCGATTTTTTATACTTCTTTAAACACTATACTGCCTAGTGGCGTAGTATAGTTACTACGTGAGATTTTACTTTCTTTATTGACTTTTAAAAAAAAATTTCGACATTTTCCTACGTATTAGCCTTTAACATCTCCAATCTACGGAGCAACATAGCAATGAATGCTCCAGGAATGCATTTTACCAGAACAACCAAAGTTGCAGTAAACTTCTATTAGGATAAATTCAAACACTTACCGTCACTATCATGCAATGATTTTCCTTCACAGCTCCGCAGCAGCCAAAGAATGCAACGATGAATACAATCAGGCCCACAATGATCAGGATCATTGGGGCAGATGTGTAGAAGGTCTCATCCGTCAAGTCCACATACGGGTTGGCCCCAATTTCAGCCTTTATACCCACTATGAGGATTATGAGGCCAGTGATCTATAACACAAACATTTGGAATATAATAATAGACATAATTATAATAATAGACTATTTGACAAGAAAAATAAACTTCTATTGGTAGTAAACTATAAATATTATGGATACAAAAATCGTTCTGAAGTTAAATAATATTAAATCTTTATTAGTTCATCCAAAAATACATTTTCCTAAATATCGCGTCAGATGCCGATAAACATTTGTTTGTTACTATGTATTACTGTGAATGAGTGAACATAACCGTTATTAATCCAAAAAACCAAAATAATAATCATATTATATTAAGAGATGTAAACAATTTAATTTCAAACAGCATACAATAATTTAAGCAATACTGTAACATGCAAATGACAACAACTTGATTGAGTTCAAAGTAGATTGGTAACCTTAATGAAGTATTTTTATTCCACTTATATGATATGAAGTAATAACAGGTTTGTAAACATGTGCATAATTTTATCGACACTAGAAATATTTGTTGTGCAACTTGGTAAAATCATTTTTAAGTTGACAAATTTTATTCTCAAAATCTTATTAATTAACATGTTTTCATGTGTGAAATAAGTAAATACTTCTTTCTATCAAAGCATGGTTGACCATCATTATTGTAATGGAATAAAATACCAATGATTGAAATACCCAATTAGGACCTCTTAAAAAACTAGACTAGACTTGTCTGGCATATAATCACAACTTGAATTTTAAATTAGATGGAGATTCAGTTCTAGTTTAGTAATGTTATAAATAAATTGACGCCTAGAGTGGTCACCATAATGAACCACAATTTAAAAGTTCTTGAGTTAGATTCCTAATGAAGCAGAAAAGTTTGCGACTTTGAAAGATGAATTAAAATTTCTCTGTTTGGTCTGAATGTATGTGTTCTTCTCTTTGTGTATTAAATAAAGTACCTATGATATAGGAATAGTGGTTTAGCTTTATTATTATTAAAATGTTTTCTATACTGGGATCATTATCTAAACCAAACAAGAAATATTTCATTTTAATAAATTTAGACTAATCTGACATTACTTATTTAAATAAGCAGGTAGTCTGGAACTAATATAAATATATATAATAAATAATATAGAATAAATTATGGTAAGCTTGCTTTAGTATTGCAATTTTATATATGAATATTATGTGTCATAAATTTTGTTAATAAGCAAGTTAGTGCCAGTAAATTCAATCATGGGACTATTGTATCTTCATTAAAAATCTTCTATAGTCAATTCAAAATACATTGGACTAAATAAATTGTTTTAAGAGAATTATTATATGTATTATCTCTGTACTAATTTTTATATTTGTAGGTCAACTGGTTCAGGCTGAACATTATTTGCTAGTCAAAATTAGCTTTTGTTAAGTTATGTCTGGAACATAATTTTGCATTAATGATGGAAAGTAGTTATTTACTTTTATTTTCCCTTTCTTTCAATCATTAAAATAAAAATATTCTGAGCTCTTCCAGGCCTATATATGTACATGGTAGTGTCATTAATGCTAAAGATGATAACAATTTAATTAACTTAGTAGTATTTGGCTGCAGTACATAATGGTGGCAACTACATATCAGAAATATAATAACTATAGTTATTATTCATCATGCCAATCTATTTTCTGTGCACAAACATTTTTATTGACCTAGCAGAGTTATTAATTTGCATACCTACCTACATAACAAAAAAATTAAGACATATTTTGTTTCTATATGACTGATTCATATATCGAATAAGTACTTAGTATAAAAAATATGCAACAAGTTGCATAACATGCACGCTGTTATACTTTATTTAAATTATTACTATAACAATGTAATTTACGCAGCAGAAAACTTTCCGCTGAGTACCCTATTATTTTGATGAAACGCCGAAGCAATAACAAAAATGACTAATACATTGTGTAATTTGATACGAACTTAAGGAATTAATGCTCAAACACGAATTTAATAAAAATGCATTAAAAAGTAATTAATACCTATAATAACATAACAATATGGACAGTAGCATTGGTAATTGCAATGTAATCACGTGGATTTTTAATGACGCACCAATCACGAAAGACTGTGGGCGCAAGGGAGGCTTTCAAGGAAAACGCGAAGTAAAAACACAGAACACTTACTGCGAACAAAAGATTGACGCCAAACAGAAGATATTTCACACACGACATTCCCGCTCCGATGGCCATTTTAAAGCTTTGTTTAATTCTGTTTCAAATTCGTACGTATCTGGAACAAAGGCATTAATTTTAAATTCTTTTCCGAGCTTTCACTGCGACCGGAGCCGAATTGCGAATTAAAAACATCGATTCGTGTTCCTCTGGTAAATAAGTTTAGACACCTGTTTTCATTAATGTTTATATTCCACATTGTCTTTTAGAACACATGTTTATGTAAATTAAAACGAAATACATAAAATGATTAACAGATCTCACCGTTAATTATTTATTTTACACCGAAAAACGCAAACAAACTTAGCACACCGCTCACCAACACCGATGCACAAACAGCAACTAAACAGTGTTACCATACTTACTAAGACTTACTTATCACTACTAGTCACCATCTGTGGTTACCATTATCAATTCTCTATTTACCCAATTCCCATTATAGCGTATAAAGTGTTACCATTTGACAAATTAATTATTTATTAAATGCACTTGTATATACATAACTAATATATACATATTAATTTGTTTCCATAATTATAAATATATTCTTCAATACTTTTTATCAAATATGGAAAAATGAGAGTTGCTGATATTTTATAAAATGTTGCCAAATGTTAAATTTCACAATATAATTCAGTGTTAATAGCATGGAAAAACAACATTTTTCCCTACTTTCTGCCTTTTGGAATGTAAAGCTAAAGTCTTAACAAATTTTGTCATAAATAAAGTAAATATGAACTAAATGTGCACGGATTGTAATTATTGGCACAAATAAGAATTTACACATAACAGTATAACACAACGAAATATCATTAAGGCGAAGAGGTGTCACAGATTAGTGTTTAGCTTATTTTTGTGATGTTATTTGTTAACTTTCAGTCATTGTGTAGCCCGCCAAATTTAAATTTTTACGTTACGTTAAGTAAATATTAAATTCGCAACTCTAGTACATTTACTTATATTTCCAAAAAATTGTAAATATTGCTTTCTTATCTCTTTTAAACGTAAATTGCAGGGTCCGCGACCCGCAAATTGCATATTGTGACGTAATTCAGTAAGACCAAAAAGATTACCGCGAGTATCACAGACTTACGTATTTATGTACCTATATAATATACATTTTTGGGCTTCTATTTGCATTATATTTTTATAAATATAAATAGCCGACAGACGAGTACTGGCACCATCTAAATTCAAAGATGTAACATGGTCACCATCACCTGTAGATAATAAAGATGATTCTCAAGGTAATTATCGATGATTCGATGTCTTACTGGCCCAGAAACAAGAGAGAAAGTATAAACCAACGTACTCTTTGGTGAGCCTATTTAATTACTACAAACTTGGCTCACAAGTCACCATCTGCGTCGGATTTCCGGGAACATCACGAGTCGTTTGGCGGTTAAATCAAATAAGAGGAATTTGGCCATGCATTCATAACGGAAACATGATAATATTGAACATGTAGTGTTTACGCAAATTTCTACTACTGAGCATAATATTATTAGTATTAGTATTATATTATTTTATATCACTTAATTATTTTGTCATTAGTAAGCAATAACTGTGTGTACTCTAAATACCTATGAACTATGAAATGAACGTTTACTAACTTCTATAAATAAATACCTACATCGATCCGGTAATACCGACGCATTCAATAAACGACAAAAGTACTTAGTGATAAAGGTGTTTAAGTGGCGAAGTAAGTGACTGACGATGTAACTATATCGATTGTTTAGAATCATTACTTCAGGCAATGTTTTCTGCTGTAGTAGTGTTTGCTAAATTGATTGACAGTAATTTACGAATTAAGTAGACAAAGTAGCGGAACGAATACTTTGGTAAGTGATCAACGCTACTCTTGTGCATTCATAACCATTAGAAGCGCTACCAATGCGACAAGTCGATATCTTATAATATCATCACATCTTTAAGTACCTAATATTATGTACATAATATTATGTACGTTTACATGTGAAATGTCGGGTTGTAAGCTACGTATCTTGCAGAACAGAAATCAGAACAATGCTATATTTTACTTTATTTATTTAATTCTTAATTTAATTATTCCGGAGTAGGAAATTATAGCAGTAGGAAAAAGTGAACTTATCGTATATTTTCCAACATCTATATTCTATGTCGTATGCAAGCACTCATAGCCGGGCGGCTCGCGTCGATCTAAACGGTTAACAGAGTTAAGCCACAGCAGGCGCTGACGGTACCTGAATGGGTGACGATCAGTGGCAAACTTTTGTTGAACGTTTCCGTGCTTCGGAGGGTACGTTAAGCCGTCGGTCCCGGTTGTTATTGGAGATAGCAGTCGTTAATCAACATCAGAGACCTTCGGGCGGTTTAAAAACTTCTGACAATTGGGTTCACCACTAACCCCGCCACCAATCTGCAGTCTCCACTGCAGTCCCAATTTTTATTGAGACACCTGCAAACGCACCTACTTCCTAAGCAGCTTCCCTCATCAAATTATTTTATCCCTTTTGAAGGTGGTTTTCCTTTTCTGTTAAAAGTTTTTTTTTTATAAAAAAAGAAGTAAGATTCTGCGCAGTCTGCAATTTATATCGTTCGTATTGGTTGAAATGATTAAAGTTTTGCAAGCAAAACATAAAATGATACTTTGGCCGATAAAGTAAACATATCTTCACACAACTGTTAGTAATAATTTCTGTTATGATTAGATGAATGTGTCAAGATAAAATAGATATTGATTAGTTTTTCAGATTGATAAAAATATCTCAACGACTTCGACGCTAGTCTGCAGCTGTATCTCAATGGCTGTGAGCTATAAAAATGGCTGTTGAATTTAAAATGAAGAAAATAAAAGTTCCAAAACTATTTAAATCAGTGCGTTATTCTCTGGTTACTGTAAATAGTTTGTTTTTGGTAAGAGTTTTACAATATTTTTGTTTACTGAAATCACATCACTGGTTCATATATTTCTATCTCTTTTTTTATTGTGCAATGAAACACTAGCGCCCCCTATGCCTGAACCCCCCCCTCCTCCCCTGCTATAACTATTAACTTTGCCGTCGTAACGAGAAAGATTTTATAAGTAGGTATAGCTTATATGGTAATAGTTACGCTCTTTCTTCTTATGACGGCAGAATAACACTCATTGTTTTTATACCTGTTGCATTGCACATCTCTGTTGCAAAACTAAGCGGCGAACCGCGATAGTTCAAGTTTCGTCTTGTGTTTTAAGTCTTATGGGCCGCGGCGCCCGTCTGAGAAGGCAGACAGGAACGATATTGAAATACATGATTTTTGAGTAACATTCATCGTTTACTCAGCACGCAACAAAAGCTCAAAATTTTACCGTTTTCGTAATATTCTTTATGGCTGCTCCTCTCCTATTCTTCTTAGCGTGATGTTATATATTTACATAAATGAACTATCTTACACTAGAAGAATTTTTCAAACCGGTCCAGTAGTTCCCGAGATTAGCGCGTTCAAACGATCAATCAATCAAACAAATAAACTCTTCAGCTTTATATATTAGTGTAGAATATAGAATCTAAAAAAACAGCCGTTCAAATCAAGTTTCGATAGAAACTGTTGTATGAAATGCATTGATTATTGGCTTGTTTTTCACAGATTACAGGTTTAGTACTTATCACAGCTGGAGCGGTGATATTATGGCAACACGAAGCATACAAAGAGTTGATAACGCAGCGGTTCTTCACTCTCCCAGGATTCGTCATAGGAACTGGAGTCGTCATAATATTGGCTTC